>ML682073.1:2387620-2453022 GCA_007922195.1 Podocnemis expansa | reverse complement strand
TTCTTTCTTTCTTTCTTTCTTTCTTTCTTTCTTTCTTTCTTTCTTTCAATGCAGTGTAGACATCCCCAAAGAGATCTGTAAGAGCCCACATCCAGAGGCCGGTTAACTTCTGCTCTGACACTCAGTCCTGCCTTTTTCCAGAGTCCATCAGTTCGCAAAAAACTTCCTGGCACAGTAATAAAGTCAAACAGTTGAGCCTCATTCCCCACAAATGAGAAAAAGTGAGTGGGAAACAACAGAGGAGTGAAATTTAAAATCAGTAGCAAAGTACACTAAGTAACAGGATCGGAAGCAGAGTGAGGATGACTTATGTCCACAGTGGTTAAATCCAGTGTGACTCACAGATGGATGGATGGATGGATGGATGGAAAGAAGAGAGGGAAATAAGGTGAAACTGAGCAGTCTAGTTCCCTTGTCCATGATAAATGAAATGCAGAGTGAAAAAGCCATTGATGAATGTGAGAGATTGTCTGCATCACTCTTGGATGTGGGAGCTTCATTCTAGTCCATTTCTAATGGAAAGTAAATTTGATTTTTTTATCTATCACATGAGCTTTCATGGGAGAATATCCCACTTCCATGAAATTCTCCCACGAAAGCTCCTGCAATAAATAAATCTGTTTGTCTTCAAGTGCCACAAGACTCCTTGCTTTTTTTGCTTTACTAGACTAACACGGCTGCCCCTTTGGAACTTGATTTTTTATGATTCATTCAGTTTTAATGACCTACAGAGTTACGTGACTCTGTTATATGACTCTTACGGTTTGAGTTGCTGAATTTTATATCAACAGTGTCCCTTTAATTACTTCCTTGCTTTTTATTGTGATGACATCATCTTTTTTTACTGTTTCCAGCATTGGTCAGTAAAAAGCATGGCCCTGTGTGTCTTAAGTCTTCACTGACCAGCATATAGGCACGCGACTTTTACAAATTAACACGATGACCCCAAAGTGTCAGAAAATCAAGTCTCTCTACACCTAACAGGAACGTAGAGAAAGCAAAACCATTGTGTGCATAATCTGAAGATTCTCCCCTCATAAATTGTTGGCCTTGACCTCAGCTAGACTGAAAGGAGTCAAAGGGTGAGCTCTGCATCATTTGAAAGGTTACTTTTCATCGATTTGCAGGAAGGCTTCTGAGATAACTTCTGACCTCAGGGCTTCAAGGAAATAAGGTTTTCTGCAGAAGCGATATCTAGGCAAGTGACACTCAGACCTCAGCGGCTGAGGACCCAAATTAGCAATGAACATTACTTAAAAAAACCACAAGTTGTGAGTCCACTGTTTCATTTATAATAGTGCTATATGTCCAATCAAATCGCACTTTAACATCATGTGCTGCAATGAGCCTCAAGGGACATGTTAAAGTTACTCACTCTGGCTATGTCTACACTACAGTGCTTAGCTGAGTTGACTAAATAAGGGCTGCTTACAGTCGACTTTATTGAGCCAACTTAGTGAGGCCTCATTTGTTTAAGTCGACTTCATAAAGTCAACATCAAATGGGTCCCTGGCTTAAGTCAACTTTATAAAGTCAACTTAAAAGGCTCTATTGCATTAAGTCAACTTTATTAAGTTGACTTGAATGGGCACATTGCATTAAGCCAACTTAATAAAGTCATCTTAACCCTTAAAGTCCACTTTAAGGCCTGGAGTTATTAAGTCATCATAAGCAAGTGATTAAGTCAACTTAATGAATTCCAAATGTGCCCAGGGAGTTGCTTAAATCGACTTAACCCTCCTTAAATTGACTTAAGCCCATCGTGTGGACACACCCTCTGAGAATCATTGAGCTAGACAGACAAGTGTATGATTTGTTTTGGTAGCTCCTCTTACAGGCCCAGTATTTAACACAATCAGACTTCCAGCCACACAAGCTAAGGACTGCAGTGTTCCTATGAAGAACTGTATTTTGTGCTTAAATATTTGGGAAACAAAATGCCCACCCTGGTTAAAATTGTGGGTCTAGTTAAAATATATGTACCATTATAGATTTTTACAAATTTCTAATTATGTAAGTTCCAGAGGGAACTTTAAATATTAATAAATCTATAACTAATTAAGGAGCGATTCAACTTTAGATCCTCTGAAGGTTTAATTGAGCTACCATTGTACATGATTCATATTTTATATTGGTGTATCTACACTGCCTTTTCCTAGATTGTAAGGCCCGTTTTGATCATCTTGTCTGATCATCTCATTTAATGTCTGATACAGTACAGGCCAGAAAACTTCTTCAGAATAGTTCCTAGAGAAGATCTTTTCATCTTAATTTAAAAATGTCCAGTGATGGAAAATCCACCATGACCCCCAAATTTATTTACTTTTGCTGATAAAAATATGTGGCTTATTTAGAGATTGAATGTATCTAGCTTCAACTTCCAGACATTGAATCATGTTCAATCTTTCTCTGCTAGACTGAAGAGCCCACTATTAAATATTTGTTTTGCATGTAGTTTACTTACAGATTGTAACGGTCACCCCTAAATCCTCTCTTTGTTAAACTAAAGCGGTTGAACCCTGTAAAGCTGTCCAGATTTGGGGGGACCATTTGTGACACTATTTCATACCAATGTTTTCTAGAGAAACTTGTCAATTTCCAAAGGGATAGCCGTGTTAGTCTAGTCCAGCAAAAAAGAAGGAGTCGTGTGGCACTTTAAGACTAACAGATTTATTTTTTGCATGAGCTTTCGTGGGAGAAAATCCCACTTTGTCCAACGAAGTGGGATTTTCTCCCACGAAAGTTCATGCATAAAATAAATCTATTAGTCTTAAAGTGCCACACGACTCCTTGTTTTTTTTTCTAGAGGAACTGACAACCTGCAAACTCCAAATTCCTCTCAATGGCTTGATTTACATGGACTCTTACATGGATGGGTGTAAGTTGTTCAGGAAGGACAGGGAGGGAAGAAGAAGGGGAGGAGTAGCACTATATGTAAAAGAGCTCTGTGACTCCTCAGAGCTCCATTATGGAAGTGGAATGAAGCCAGTTGGAAATCTGTGGGTTAAGTTTACAGGAGAGGGCAACAAGGTGATGCCGTGGTGGGTGTCTGCTATAGACCTCCAGACCAGAAGCAGGAGGTGGATGAGGTGTTCTATGGACAACTGGCAGAAGTTTCCAGATCACAGGCCCTGGTGCTGATGGGGGACTTCAATTACCCTGACATCTGCTGGGAGGCCAATACAGCAGTGCATGGGCAATCCAGGAAGTTTTTGGAGAGTGTTGAGGACAACTTCCTGGTACAAATGCTGGAGGAACCAACTAGGGGCCTTGCGCCTCTTGACCTGCTGCTCACAAACAGAGAAGAATTGATTGGAGACATAGAAGTGAATGGCAACCTGGGCAGCAGTGACCATGAGATGATGGAGTTCAAGATGCTGATTAATGGAAAAAAGGAAAGAAGCAAAACGCAGACCCTGGACTTCAGAAAAGCAGATTTTGGCTCCCTCAGGGAACTGATGGGCAGGATCCCTTGGGAGGCTGATCTGAAGAAAAGGTGTCCAAGAGAGTTGGTTATATTTTAAAGAAACCCTGCTAAGGGCACAGGAAGAACCATTCTGATGAGCAGAAAGAAGAGCAAATATGGAAGGAGCCCAGCGTGGCTTAACCGAAAACTCTGCACTGAGCTAAAGCATAAAAAGGGAGCTTACAGGAAGTGGAAGCTTGGACAGATGACTAAGGAGGCATATAGAGATATTGCTTGGGACTGCCGGGATAAAATCAGAAAGGCCAAAGGCCAATTGGAGTTGTGGCTAGCAAGGGATGTGAAGGATAACAGGAAGGGGCTCTACAAGTATGTCAATAACAAGTAGAGGATCAGGGATGGTGTAGGTCACTTACTGAATAGCGCAGGTATCCCCGTGATGGAGGATGAGGAAAAAAATGAAGTGCTCAATGGTTTTTTTTCTTCAGTTTTCACAGCCCACTACACTGGGTATGGTGGATTGGAGAGAAGACAGGCCCTTGGTGACGGAAGGTCAGGTTAGGGACTAACTAAAGAAGCTGGATGTACACAAGTCCATGGGATGGGATGAGGGAGCTGGCTGATGAGATAGCAGTACTGCTGGCCATTATCTTTGAAAACTCATGATGAACTGGGGAGGTGCCGGAGGACTGGAAAAAAAGCAAATATAGTGTCTATCTTCAAGAAAGGCAAAAAGGAGGATCCAGGGAATTACAGACCTGTCAGCCTCACCTCAACCCCTGGAAAAATCATGGAGCAGGTTCTCAAAGAATCCATCCTGAAACACTTGGAGGAAAACAGAGCGATCAGGAACAGTCAGCATGGATTCACCAAGGGTAAATCATGCTTGACCAACCTCATCGCCTTCTATGATGAGATGACTGGATTTGTGGATGCGGGAAGAGCCGTTGATGTGATATACCTCGACTTTAGCAAGGCTTTTGATACAGTTTCCCACAGCATTCTCGTCAGCAAGTTAAGGAAGTACAGGTTGGATGTATGGACTGTAAAGTGGATAAAGAACTAGCTAGATCAACAGTTTCAGTGAGTAGGAGTCAATGGCTCCATGTCCAGTTGGCAACCAGTAACGAGTGGTGTGCCCCAGGGGTTGGTCCTGGGGCCAGTGCTGTTCAACTTTTTCATTAATGATCTGGATGATGGGATTGATTGCACACTCAGTAAGTTTGTGGATGACTCCAAGCTGGGGGGAATGGTAGACATGTTGGAAGGCAGGAAGAAGATTCAGGAAGACCTTGACAAATTGGGGCAGTGGGCCAATAGAAATATCATGAGGTTCAACAAGGACAAGTGGAAAGTCCTGCAGTTGGGATGGAAAAACCCCATGCACTGCTACAGGCTGAGGAGTGATCAGCTAAGTAGCAGCACTGTAGGAAAGGACTTGGGGGTCCTGGTGGATGGGAAGCTGGATACGAGTCAGCAGTGTGCTCTGGCTGTCAAAAAGGCCAGTGGCATACTGGGCTGCATCAGAAGAAGCATTGCCAGCAGATTGAGGGATGTGATCATTCCCCTCTATTCGGCACTGGTGCGGCCGCACCTGGAATACTGTGTCCAGTTTTGGGCTCCCCGCTAAAAAAAGGACATGGATAAATTAGAAAGAGTCCAGTGGAGGGCAACAAAAATGATCAAGGGGCTGGAGCACAAGGCCTATGAAGAAAGACTGAAGGAACTAGGTTTATTTAGCCTGTGGAAGAGAAGACTGAGGGGGGATTTGATAGCAACTTTCAACTACCTGAAGGGATGCTCGAAGGAGGACAGAACTTGGCTGTTCTTAGAAGTAACAGAGGACAGAACAAGGAGCAGTGGTTTCAAGTTGCAGCTGGGGAGGTCAAGGCTGGATATTAGGAAAAAATTTCTTATGAGGAGGATGGTAAAGCATTGGAATGGGCTACCTCGGGAGGTGGTGGAATCTCCGTCTTTGGAAATGTTTAAGGCCCGGCTGGACAAAACTCTGGCTGGAATAATTTAATGGGAGTGGTCGTGCTTTTTTTAGCAGGGGGTTGGACTAGATGACCTCATGAGGTCCCTTCCAGCCCTATGATTCTATGATGATTCTATGACTCTTAAGCATTTGTATGCATGTGATTCACTTTGACCATTAACATCTCTCATAGTTTGTTTCTTTTCTTTAAATATTAAACCTTTAGTTTTAGTTACAAAGCCTATGTCTACACATGAGAATGCTAGATTGAACTAAGTTAGTTTGAATTAATCAGTTCAAACTAATTGTGATTAATTTAAACTAACTTAGTTCAAATTAGCATGACCACACTGGAAACTTAAATTGAATTAGCATATCCATGCACAGGACTTGCTAGCTCAGCTTGGGAGTGGAGCACCATGGGAAGTGTGACAACATGGCACCCAAGCAGGGCCATGCCTTCACCCAATCCATAAAAAGAGGAAGGCCCCCTGGGAGGGAGAAGTCAAACTGGCTTTAGTTCAAACTAATGGTTAGTTCGAACTAACATGGCTTCATTGGGCTAGTTTGAACTAAAGGCAGGTTTTACAAGTTCAGACTAAGCTTTCTTTAGTTTGAACTAAGGAATTCCTTAGTTCGAACTAAGGAAAGCCAGTGTGGCTGTGACCTAATTTAGTTTGAATTAAGCCTTCTTAATTCGAACGAAATTCCTAGTGTAGACGTAGACAAAAAGATTGGTTGGCAGCGTGGTATTCTGGGTAAGATCCAAACCTATATTGTTCTAGGTAATGTGGCTGGCCCTTTGGGGTCAGGACAACCTATTTCTTTAAGAGACCCAGTGGCTAGTCGGGGACCAGAATAGATGCTGTGCAATAAAGGGGGCTGATTCTATTTTGTTACGCTTGGTGGTAACCACTGTGAGGAGTCAGAAGCACAGCATGTGGCTGATTAGGAGACTGGTTCAAGTATCACCTATCACTGTTTGGAGAGTTTGACACTCAGTTTTGCAGCTAGCCCTGACTTTTGCACATTCAGGAGATTACCACAGGAGGCCCGGGTCACAAGCCTTGTGAATCTATCACCATAAGACATGTTTTCTAATCCTATACTCACTTTTGTGTCTCTTGTCTGAACCCTCTCCAATTTATCTACATCCTTCTTGACTTGTGGGCATCAGAAATGGGCACGTTATTTCAGCAACAGTCATGCCAGTAGAGGTAAAATAACTTCTTTGCTTCTGTGCAAGAGTCCTCTGTTTATGCATCCTAATGTTGCATCACATTGGGAGCTCATGTTCAGCAAATTATCAGCCACAGCCTCTTAATCCTTATCAGAGTCACTGCTGCCCAAGATAGAGTCCCTCATCCTGGAGGTCCTTTGTTCCTAGGTGTATACAGCTACATGCAGTAAAACACACATGGTTTGCTTGCACCCACTTTATATCCAAACAGGGAGTCGTGTGGCACTTAGGGTGTGTCTGCACTTACAATTTAATTTGAATTAATGAGGATTAATTCAAACTAAATTAATGCATGGCTATACTGGTTTTCATTAATTCAGACTAAGGAATTCCTTAGTCTGAATTAATGAAAGCTTACTTTGAAGGAAGGGTTAATTTGAATTTATTAGTTCAAATTAACTCAGTGTACCCATGTTATTTGAATTAACGCTTTTTGACATTCTTCTTCCCAGGGTACCTTCTTCTTTCTATATATTGGGGGGGGGCATGGCCCTTCTTGGGGGCCAACTTGCCACACCTCCCATGGTGCCGCTTTCCTAATTCGAACTAGCAAGTCATGTCCTTGGACATGCTAGGTCAAATTGGGTTTCTAGTGGGGCCATGTTGGTTCAAATTAACTTAATTTGAACTAATCATTATTAATCATTATTAACTACTTCACATTAAGTTAATTTGAACTAACCTGCTAAATGTGGCCATAGGCTTAAAGACTAACAAATATATTTATATTTATATATATATTCAGAAATCCAGCTCATTGTGAATCAGAAACCTGTCCTCTTCATTATTTCCCACTCCCCAAATTTTTGTGTCACTGCAAACTTTCTCAGTGATAATTTTCTGTTTTCTTTCACGTCATTGATAAAAATGTTATGTAATGTTAAACCAAGTATCAATTCCTGCAGGGGCCCAGTACTTATATACCTATTTTACCCATTCACAGTTGTATTAAGAAACCTATCAGTTAGCCAGTTTCTAATCCATTTCATCTGTGCCATGTTCATTTTATAGCATCCTGGTTTTCTACTCAGGATGTCATGCGGCACCAAGTCAAAGTCTAAACTCTAAAATCCCTGAGCACTATCACCTTTATCTGCCAATCTTGTAGTCTCATAACAAAGGTAATCAAGTTAGATTGACAGAATCTATTTCTATAAATACATCTTGATTTCCATTAATTACATTTGTCTGATGATGTGAGATTTTCTCCCATGAAAGCTCATGCAATAAATAAATTTGTTAGTCTTTAAAATGGCCACTGGACTCTGTTTTTTTCTAATCAAATCATGTATCAGCCTCTCTACTATCTTGTCCAGGATCTATGTCAGACTGATATACACCTGCAATTATTCACATCATCCTTTTTATCTTTTTTAAAATTTGGCATAACATTCCCGGTTTCCAGAGCTTCCCCAGAATTCCAAGACTTATTGAAAATCAGCATTAACAGTCCAGTAAGCTTAGTCAGTTCTTTAAAACTCTTGGCTGCAAGTTAGCTGGAGCTACTGATTTAAACCTAAGTGTCTTGGGTAGCATCTTCCAGAGATAGTAGTGGAATAGTAAGACAGCTGTCATCATCATATGATCAGACTAGATCATCTGTTTTTCTCCAAATAAGGAACCAACATACTTATTGAACCCATTTGCCTTTTCAGCTTGGTTACTGATAATTCTATGAGTTTTATGTACTTGTCCTGCTTTGCTCCACTGACAGGGTGGGGGAAATCCAGTGTATTAATGTTTCAAGATCAACACATTTTGCTATTGGGATGTATTGTATGCACTGCAGGGTTCTCCGACTTGCTCACGGCATGCATGTTTTAAAATAGCCCTTTGGATTACTTGGTGTCCATTTCATGATTCTGGGACAGCAACACTTTTGGCCAACACCAGGGACCTCTGGAACTATAAGCTGAGTCTCTACAGCTTTGAGATAGAGACAGGCTGTCCACTTGGTACTGTATCGGATCCATTGTGGATTGGGCATAGAATAGGACATGTAGTGCACTTTGATCCAGAGGTTAAAAATTAGAGCTGGTTGGAAATTTCCATCAAAACTCATTTTCAACAGAAAATTAGGTGTTCAATGAGAAACCAAAAACCTTGAAAACAGTGACGCTTCCATGTGGAAGGTCTGCTGTTATGGTGCATGGGACTTGAAATTCAGCTTTCTCATTCTTGTCACATGCCACACCACAGCCATGGAGTCCCATGATGCAAGGTGGATCTGCAAGAGGGAAGACCAGGGTGCATCATGGTAGATGTAGTCTAACCCGGTAGATCAGGTCATTAAAGAGAATACATTTGTGGGACTCCCAAATTACAACCTCGGTTGTACACCATGTTATGGATTCCCAAGATGCACCACTGTGTCTCAGCAAGAGGGTGAACCGTGATGTAGTCTAGCCAGGGGGCCCAGCCCATATAAGTTAATGGTTTTCCCAAATTAGAACTATCAGGAAGCAGCAGTACTCCTACATTTTGTTTTTTTTTTGCTGAAAAATTTAAATTTGCCCTGGGAACATCTCCCCCCCCCCCCCCCCGATTTCCTATCAGCGTGACTAGAAATGCATGAATCGCTGCCTACGGGATGTAATTGTGGAACATTCCTCTGGCCCCTACCACCAGCTGACATACAGCCTGCCCTTCACAATCATCTCAGTCCTTGCCCTATGTGGTAGCAATGAACACAGAAGCCCTGATGCCCCAGCTCCAGGGCTCCCGGCTGCCACTCTGCCCAAGGCATCTGCTGCATTTCCCCAGCTTGCTTCCTCACCAGAGGTTCCATGTGTGGGGTGGGGCTGCCTGTGCTTCCAAGATCCTGGGGCAAGAGTGTGGTTAATGTCAGGAGATATGCCAAGGAGGAAGCCTGGTAAACGCTAGTGACAACCCAGAGGGTATATTTCCCCATAAAGGTTCACTAGAACCTGCTGCCTTAGGAAGCCGGGCAACCTTATACAGCCGTTCCTGGACTATCCCAGTGCTCCCAGGTGATGCTGAGAAGACAGGCCATGCTAGGTCATCAGCATCCAGGGAGAGGGGAGAAGGATCAGATCAAGGCACAACTGGATCTGCCAACTGGTGAGGCATCCATGTCTGATTCTCAGTCGCTTCCTCTCCCCCCAGCTTTCCTCACACACTCGCTCCCCTGCCCTGCCCCTCGTGGCCAGATATTATTTCCCAGCCCTTTTTCTTCCTTCTGTTGCCCAGCCTTGATCTTCTTGCCAAATGAGGCCACCCACCTTACCCCAGCAGGAAGCTGGCTGGCACCACTTCCAGCCACTTGGCACCTTGCTGCCAGCTGCCTGACTCTTACCCCGGGCCTGCCCCAGTGTTTGCCGCCTATGTCCCAGGGATCCTGCTTCTACCCCCGAGGCTGGAAAACAACAGAATGAATAGTGCTGATTGTAGGCCATGGAGCTCTGCTCACGTGCAATTCAGCAGATCTCCTACTGCTGTTCATCAGTGAATGGGGTTGCCACAATGATTTGAGGATTGCATGGACAGCTCTGGCATTGACTGCAACCCCAGCCACATCCCCAGCTGTCTGTGACAACCTGGGGATGCTGCTCTTTGTCATCCGCCACCTCCTTCGAGGACCCACTGCCACCGGGTGAGGCTGGCGTTGACCTTGATTGGCTGACTGGCAAACTTTGGAGCACAAACGAGAGCAAACAAAGCTGCCTGGGGCAGTAGACACGTTGGAGGGCAAGGACAGGATTCAGGGAGACCTAGATAAGTTGGAACAGTGGGCCAATAGAAATCTTATGAGATTCAATAAGGATAAGTGTAAAATCCTGCATTTGGGACAAAAAAAACCCTATGCACTGCTACAGGCTGGGAAACATTCAGCTAAGTAGCAGCAGTGTAGAAAAGGACCTGGGGGTCATGGTGGATGGGAAGCTAGATATGAGTCAGCAGTGTGCTCTTGCTGCCAAAAAGGCCAGTGGCATACTGGGCTGCATCAAAAGAAGTGTTAGCAGCAGATCGAGGGATGTGATCATTCCCCTCTATTCTGCACTGGTGAGGCCACATCTAGAATACTGTGTTCAGTTTTGGGCTCCCCACTACAAAAAGGACAGGGACATGCTAGAGAGAGTCCAGCGGGGGGCAACCAAAATGATTAAAGGGTTAGAGCACAAGCCCTATGAGGAAAGACTGAAAGCATTAGGCTTATTTAGTCTGCAGAAGAGAAGATTGAGAGGGGATTTGATAGCAACCTTCAACTACTTGAAGGGATGCTCTAAGGAAGATGGAGCTCGACTGTTCTCGGTAGTAACGGAGGACAGAATGAGGAGCAATGGTCTCAAGTTGCGGTTAGGGAGGTCGAGGCTGGATATTAGGAAAAACTTTTTTACCAGGAGAGTGGTGAAGTCTTGGAATGAGCTGCCGAGGGAGGTGGTGGAGTCTCCATCTTTGGAGGTGTTTAAGGCCCGGCTGGACAAAACCCTGACTGGGATGGTTTAGTGGGAGTGGTCCTGCCTCTGGCAGGGGGTTGGACCAGATGACCTATGAGGTCCCTTCCAACCCTAGGATTCTATGATTCTATGCCCTCTGCACCCCACACACAATCCTTTCCAGAGACAGCCGTTTCCTTTTCACTAATCAACCATGTGCATTTCCTGGTTGTGCTGTGAAAGGACTAAGATCCTGGCAGGAGTCATAGATGGCAAGTGTTCACCACATATGAAATAGTGCTCAGCCCAGGAGGATACTGTGGGATGGATGTGATACAAGCTGAAGACCATTGGGTGCAGGTCCTGGTCTTTGACTGTCCACATTGGCAGGATCTGGGAACATTGTGGAGATGCCCACAAGATTGCAGTTCACCAGGGGTGGGAGAACTTCACAGCCATGACCATGAGGGTTGCCACACATCCTCTTGCTTTTCTCCCCCAGTTTTAATAGGAAGCTCCCAAGTCCTGCAAGCTTCAAATCACAGCCCCAGTGAGAAATGCTCCAGTAGCCAACTGCAAGCATGGGGTGGAAGCAGTGCACCCAGGGCAGATAGCTAATTTGGTGCTGCTCTCTCAGTCTCCTTCCCTGAATGTAAATGACTCCTGGCACTGAAAGATTTAGAGACAGGTTCCATGCTGCTCCATCCTCCCTTCACTCCTTGCCCGTGGGTTCATAGACTCCAAGGCCAGAAGGGACCACAATGATCCTATAATCTTCTGCATAAACTCTCTCCTTCTCTCTTTCCTCCCAAAGCATCTTTGCAGACACATCACAATTCATAATCCTTGTGCAAACAGTCCACAGAACTTTTCCCAGCAGCTGGATTAAGGCAATGCTTTCAGAAAGAGATCTAATCCTGTTATAATAAGGTAAGACCACCCCCAGGAAGCTGTTCCAATGTTTAACCACCCTCACAGGTGGGAAATTGCATCTCATTTCTAAGCTGAATTTGTCCAACTTTACCTCCCACTCACTGGATCTTTTTATGCTGCTGTCACTGAGCTGGAAACGTTCCCCAATACCAGATCTCTTTTCCACCTGTGAGAACCAACACACCATGATCTAACTGCTCAGCCCTCTCTTCTGTCAGAAGACTAGATTGAGGTCCATAACTCCAAATCATTGGGTTGCTTTACAGTCCTTGGATCATTTTTATGGCCCTCCTCTGAACCCTCTCCAGCATTTCCACATCCTTCTTGATGTGTGGGTTGCAGAACTGGACATGGTATTTTAGCAGTGGCCTTTCCAATTCTGTGACGAGAGGCAAAATCATGTTGCTGCTTCAATTTGATAGTCCTTGGTTATACATGTTTGCCAGAGGCTGGGAAAGGGTTACAGGATGGGTCACTTGATGATGACCTGTTCTGTTCTTTCCTACTGAAGCACCTTCTCATTGGCCACTGTCAGAAGATAGGATATTGGGTTAGATGGACCATTGGTCTGACCAAGTCTGACTGTCCTTACGCTCTTATGCACAACATCATATCAGATGGGCATGTCCTCCTGCAAACATATAGCAGAAATACCAAAGCTCTGGAAAAGTGGTAGAGAGGCACCAAAGAATCCAGGCCAGGTTTTGCATTATTCTTAGAGTAGGCCTGGGGGGCAGGACTCCTGACGATCTTATGATTTAGGGAAGTGTCATCATCTCAATTTTACAAATGGGGAAAATGAGGCATAGAGAGATGTAATTCCCCTTGAGTTGCTCTAATTTACATCAGGCGCCAGAATAGAAAGCAAACATGTTGTACCCAGTCAAGCAATATTGGACGCAGCCCAGAATCCAACCCGTTCCTTGTTTATTAACAATCTGCATGACGGCTGTTATTTCTTGGTTTGAAATGTGCTTGTGGGCAGAAGAAATCTCAGGGGAAAGCTTTTTTTTTTCTATTTAAAAGATGGGGAACCAATGGAATAGACAAGATGAAAATAAAAGTGTTTCCTCCTTTTTCTCACCTCTGATGCTCAGTTAGTCAGCACCCCTCACTGGGGACAGACACTTTGCTAAAGCTGGGGATTAAAAGAAGCTCAAAAATGCGCTGGCAATGCTGCAAATATTCCCACCACAAATCTTGAAAATTCACTTCAATCAAGCTCTGTCCAGGTGGGGATAACATTAATCTCTTTTTTGGGAAAGGTCTCCATCCGTATTTGCCAGGCTGGTCTTCATCAAATCCTTCCTGGAGTATGCTGCAGGCTCTCCATGCCAACGCGGGGCACTTTTGTCCAGTCCACTGCAGAACGCAAAGCAGGTTCCAAGAATAAAATCAGGACACCTGACTCCAGCCAGCGCATTGATAAGACAGTAGAGAAAGCCTTGGTGCCTAGACACCATGAATGCAAACTTCCAGAGAGGAACTCCCACTAGGGAATTAGCTCTCCATCTTTGAAAGTTTTTGTTTAAACAAATCAGGAGTCCCAAGCACACAGTTGGTGCTTAAATAGAATTTTTGACTGTTTAAACTCCCCTATGCCCATATGGTGGTGAAAGTTGGAGCTACAGTTAGTAATTGGTTTTAGGCCCTCGTCCACATGGTGGGAGGATCCAGTGGCCATTCTGAGACGTTCAGCTCATGCAACAAATGTCCAGCTTCCCCCATCATGCTCTGCCGGCACCAAAGTGATTGAGAAATCAAAAGGCATCAGTCGTTTACACACACACACGCACGCACAGGCCACTTGCTCATGGCAGGAAACCTCCAGGAAAACCAGGCTGTCTAAGAAACTCATGTTCCTAGATCTTGAATAAATAAATGAGAGAAAGCAAAAGCAAAAAAAAACACCATCAGTCAAAAAGAAGGGCACCTGCGGTTGGGTGGCTGGAGGCAGCACTCACGTCCAGGAACAGAACTGACTCAGAACTCACAAGGGAGCAAGAACTCCTGGCAGCTAAATGCTTGCAGAGGCCAGAGAGCAAACAGGTGCTCATGGGAGGTGGCCACTAGCAGGGGACTGGGAGGCTATAGCAGCGTGTTGGCGCAGAGACCTCATGCAGAGCTGGTCAGTAGCTTATGGGAGCATTAAGGACACACCCAGGGGCCAAACGCCACACTCTTTCCCACATTTGTGGCACTGAGCCTTGACCGGCTTGGGGCTCTTTGCTGAGTTTTTGAACTATCTCCTTTGCAGCTTGCCTTGCACAGGATGATTTCAGTTTTCCCAGCGGCCCAGCTGGGTTGGGCCTGGGAGAAGGATGGCAGGGTCAAGGGGAATTAAATACCAGGGCGGAAAAGGAATTATTTGAGTATAGCACCAAAGTAGAGGCAAGAACCAATGGCTATAAACTGGCCATCAAGAAATTTAGGCTTGAAATTAGATGCAGGTTTCTAACCATCAGAGGAGTAAAGTTCTGGAATAGCCTTCCAAAGGGGACGGTGGGCATGGAAAAACTAGCTGCCTTCAAAACTGAGCTGGATAAATTTATGGAGCACACGGTATGATGGGATAGCCTAGTCTGGCAATAGACTGAGTTTTGATTACGGGTGATGGATACGCCAGTGGCCTGAGAAGGGAGGTTGGATGGGCTGGGTTCTGTGCTATTACGGCGAATTCTTTCCTAGTTGACTGGCTGGTGAGACTCGCCTGCATGCCCAGGGTTTAACTGATCACCAAATTTAGGGGTAGGAGGGAATTTTCCACTGGGGCATATTAGCTAGAGCTCTGGGGGTTTTCCACCTTTCTCTGTAGTGTGTGGCACAGTTCACTTGCTGGTGCAGTCTCAGTATGTTAAAGCCCTTAAATCATGATTTGAGGACTCTAATAACTTAGTCGTAGGATAAAAGTTTATTGCAGGAGCAGGTGGGTGAGGTTTTGTGGCCTGCATTGTTCAGGAGGTCAGTCTAGGCTAGATGATCTTATTGGTCCCTTCTGACCTTTGAGTCTATGAGTCTATGAACCCATGGTCTTCTCCTTAAGAAAACAGGCTGTCCTGCTAGTAGGAGCAAGTCACGTCTTAGTGGTTAGGGCCAGTGGTTGGGATACATGATTCTTCTCTTCCCAACCCTGAAACTGGCTGGCCATAAGACCTAGCGCAGGGATCTCAAACACACAGCCTGTGGGCTGTATACAGCCCCTAAAGGTATTTCCTGTGGCCCGCAAAGACACAGTTGTTACAATCACAATATCATTGTATGAAAAGGTTGCAGTGGTGCAGCCCTTGGGCTAACATACTAGTCCTCACGTGGCCCTCATGGAGATTTGAGTTTGAGAGTAAGTCACTTTCCTTGCTCTGTGCCTCATTTTCCCCATTTGAAAAACAGGGTTAAATGGCCCTTGCTGAGAGCCTTAATCCATTACTATTTAGCAGATCTCTGTGCTCCTCAGAGGAAAGGCTCTCTGTGCACTGAATGCAAAGAGCTAGTGCAGATGAATTGCAAATTGGCCCTGCTACTAGCACAGTCATTCTGCGAGCAAAATCCAAAGAGAGCCCCAGCACTCGACAATCGAGTCAGCAGAGCGTCGTCACCTTCAGTCTCAAAACACCCTCTCCTGAGCAGTGGTTCTTGTGGGGGTGGGCGTGCAGGCTTCATGAGCCCTTTTGGTGCTCTTAGGAACAGCTCTCCCTGTGAGTGTCCACATTGCATATTAATTCTGGGTTAGTGAGACTCTGACTCGTGGACATGGCATTTCTGAGTCCGTGCGTGGGAATCCACACTGATTTGTAAACCCCGGTTATGGAGTCAGCCTCCATACTGTGCTACACTGACCTTCTGACCCATGTCAGCAGGTTGACTTGTATCCGCACTGCAGCATGACATATCTTTCGATATAGATATACATATATCTGGCAGGGGGTTGGACTAGATGACCTATGAGGTCCCTTCCAACCCTAGGATTCTATGATATAGATACAGATACAGATATAGATATAGATCTATCTATCTAAAAAAATCTCCTGTAAGCCCAGTGCTGGCTTTTCCCCAGGTATACGTTCCCCAGAGCTATGAAATCCACCAGCTTCTCTGCAAAGAGAAAGCAACGTGCTTCTGATCAGTGAAACTCTGATTCTGCAGGTGTGAGTGCAACACACATGGGTCAGCAGCCCAGATCAGCTTTTGCTGCCTTGGAGTTTAGTGCCATGTGTTCATTTGATCCTGGCCCTAACCTCTGCCAGTGCACAATGTTCTTCCCTTCCCACAGCTCTGGCATCCTCCAGCTGTGAACCCAGAGACAGGTGCTCCACATTTCATGAACAACCGTAAGAATCCCAAGTATTTTGTTTCACTTCAGGAGCAATTCTGAGCACTGCAGGGAAAAGACAGGTTAAGGGTCCCTTTGCCTTGCACTTGACCTCCTTCAAGACCTCCTGCACCCTTTTTTGTGTCACTGAGTCACGGGCTGCAACCATAGCTGCAGGGTAAAATCAGGGCCTTGGCTAACCTTGTTAAAATGACAGACACAGAAGCACATTTCTCTCTGTCTGATCTTCCATGAGGGTGCTTAGCCCCTGGGCGGAAAAATATGATCTGCAGTGATTGTGAAATAATCATGATCAAATCTGGACACTGCTCCGGACATCCAACCCTCCCACAAATGTTGCTCAGTGATATGACACAGTGCAGGCCTTTCATTCCCCATTCCTCTCTGATTCACTGCTGCCTTTTAAACACCAAAAAGCCAAAATAGGGCAGGTTTCCCCAATGAATGTTTGGAAAGTAGTTATTTGCTCTCCAGCACTGCAGTCACTTAACTGAGGTTGGGGTGTTAGCCTTCTCCCTCCAACACACACAACTCCTCTCCTTGGGCAAATCCCTCTTTACCAAGAAGGCAATACATCCTAGTGGATAGAGTGCTGGACTGGGGCTCAAGAGATCTGGGGTCTCTGCCTGGCTCTGACCAGCTGGGTAGCCTAGGGCAAACCCCTTCACCATTCTGTGCCTCACTATTGTCATCTGTAAAATGGGCTTAATGATACTGCTATCCTCTTATAATGGGCTTTTAGTGCTACTGATGAAAAGAGCTATTTAATCAAGTAACAGCAGTCTGATTTTCAAAGAAACTGGACATCTTATTGATTTCAGTTGGCACCTAGAAGTGCTCTGTCTCCATGAAAATCACTTATTTATGTGCCTAACTATAAATGTAGAAGTCACATTCTCCCTTGCTTTAGGCCAGAGGTCTCAAACTCGTGGTCTGACGGCCGCATGTGGCCCCTAAAGTTATTTCTTGCAGCTCACAATGACACTATCTCTATCAATATTTGCAATACCATTGTATGAAAAGGTTTCAGTGATGCGGTCCTTGGGCTAACATACTAGTCCTCCTGTGGCCCACTTAGTGATTTCAGTTTGAGACCCCTGCTTTAGGCCTTGGGTACTTATTTACACCATTCAGATTTATAGTAGCCTTTTGCAGCCCCTTTCCATCAGCCTCAATGACTTTACAAGAAGCACAGCTATTGAAAACCTAGTTTCTAGCATCCTAATTTCTGCTTGGCCCTGCGAAGATTTAACAGATGCTTAATTTCATGCATATGCATAGTCCTTGTACCAATGCAAGATGTCCTCTGGCCAGATTCTCCTCTTGCTTTCACCTGGTCTCCCCCAGTACAGTTCTTGATTTAACTGGGGTCTCTCCCAATTTAGGCTGGGATAAGAGTGAGAAGACCTCACACATTGTCAGAATGAATGGGATCAGGTCAAACCACAGCAGTCATTGTATTTAGTGCAAACCAAATTGGGAATTCACAAGACTTTGGTTAACTGTATCTTCTGCTGATCGCTTGCGCGGAGTGTACGAAGCCCTCGTGTTCTCCTCAGAGACCTCATCCTCTGCAAGATTTCTGACCCCAGGCCACGAATCGAAGCAGCTGGGACTCAGTGTTTGCCTAGTTGGCAGAAACATTCGAACCCCCTGAGTTCCCACCGTCCCCCTCCTTCATTCTCAGTCCCCGGACGCCAAGCTGAGTCAGATAGGAGAAAGCTGCACACAGCTGTCCACCTAGCCACCTCCAGCACCTCCTCTTTCTCCTCCGAGCCGAGATATTTTCAGAGCCTGTTTTGATCTCCTTTGCATGTCAGTTATACTATTTCTGAGCATATTTATTTTTATTGTTTTCCGGTGGTGAGCTTGTCGCCTTGCGTTCTCGGGCTCGCTCCTTTCCACTTCCTCTCACTTTCATGCCTTTTGCTTTCCCCTCTAGGCTGATTGGTCGGCTGCTTTTGTTGCAGCTGACGAAGGGAGCTTGGGGAAAGCTTCCCCACCCCCAGTGGAGACTCCTGAGGGCAGGTGGGTGGGGAGTACCTGACCTGAGGTTCTTGGGGTGTCTATTGCCAGCGGGAGGATGAAGTGTGGGCGTTTGGCTTACTTATTTTCATTCTCAGCAGCTCATTGGTGTGAAGGTCTGGTGAGAAAGAACTGCTAATTGTCAAAATATCCAGGTTGGGGTAGGTGAAGCAGAGATGTTTTCAAGTCCTTCAGACATGCCTCTTCCAAGCTGATGGAAAAATATTAGGAACTAATAAAATGACACAAAATAGTAATAATTAGAGCCGGTCAGAAAATTGGGTAAGGGTGCCCAGGGAAATAATTGGACTCTTTATAAAAGAAGAACAGCTGAAAAGGGTTGATTCCAGAAGGGTTGCTGTCTTAGTCTGTATATGGCAAAAACAACGAAAGTCCTGTGGCACCTTAAAGACTACAGTAATACATTTTTGGGGGCATAAGCTTTCAAGGTGCCAAAGGAGTTACAGTGCTCTTGAAAATGATAGGTTGGTTTTCTGCAATTGAAAACTGACAATTTTCAGCCTAAAAGTAATGGGAAATGTTAATCAGAAAACTGGTCAAAACAATTCAGGTTGGGGGATTTTTTTTTGTTTGTTTGGTTGGTTGGTTGGTTGGTGGTTTTTTGTTTCTTTGTTTGCTTGCATGTTTATTTGTTTTGACAAAAACACCAGAATTTGCAAGGAAAGCTGATACAACCCACCTGAATTTTTCTTTGGGCAGTAAACCCCATTTACCATAAAAAATAGACAGAATTTTTTCTTATCAGCCCTACTATGAAGAGGGACAAATCCCCTCAAAAACTATGGTGCCCTCATGCTGTATGATCCTTCTTTCACAATAGTGGTGGCATTTTCTTTCCACATAGCACACTTGTTCCTCCCTCCTTCCACCTGTGGATTGCCTTCCATGGAGAGGCTGACATCAGCCCAGAGACAAGGACCAGCGTGGTACATGTGGCTAACACCTCCTCCTGCCCATGTTGCTGTAGATCACGTGGGAGTGACATGTAGATACTTCTGGGTACGATGGAGACTGCAGAGTAGTGCAGCTGGTACAGGGATGAGGGTCATACAAATACACAGACACACAGATCAGGAGCCTGGTGGGACTCCATGTGTAGGCTCTGTAACCTTGCTGTACCTACACACCTGCGTATGCTGCAGTCTTGGTGTGAGTTTAATTTAGATAGGCTCAAGCCCCTCTTTTTTCCATGGCACATGCATTTACGCCAGCATGTCTTGGCTGGGAATGTTTTTGAACCAATAACCTTTGTGAGGCTCAGGGAAGAGTAAGACTCGTGCGTGAGAGCGACAGTGTCCGCATTTACACGGAGGCAGGGCAAAAATGCCAGGGGCTTAGACTCCAAAGCTCAAACCCGTTGCCTGCTAGAGGTCAGACAGTTCTGCCCCAGCAGACTACTGCACACCTGTGGCTGTGCAATGAAGCAGCTTGGATGCATATTAATGAATGTACACAACCTCAGACAGCGTAGCAAATTTCAGCAACAGTGACTCATTCACATTGTGCAATTAGGTGCAGTACGAGGCTTTTTGCAAACCATATCACGCCTCCTACATGAGCCTCTGGGGTCAGCCACTGTGAGAGAGATGCTAGCAACATAGGTGTGTGCACTACTGGTCCGTGACAACTGCCTCAGTCTTATTAGCCACTGAATAGGAACAGACTTTCCTCGCTTATCGCTGCAGAAGTGGGTGACTGCACCACGATATCTGCAGGTCCTCCCAGCAGTCACTGAAGATAGCTAGATACCTTGGTGTGCTGAGTTCTTCTTGGTGGACTCATTCCACTCTATTTCTTGGATCCGGTCTGTCTCTGCCTCCCTAGCACCGCTCTCCTCTTTGTTCCTGCACAGAATTTCACGGCTCATGGTGCAGCCGCCTTCTCCTCTGCCTCTCCTGGCATCTGGACCAGCAGCCCTGCATCCCTCCCAGCCATATCTCTATACCTATCTCATTGGCTATGCTGCTGTGGTGAGAGAGGTTGTATTCCCTCGTTCCCCTGTGCCCTTTAGCTGTTCATTTACTGAATGGTGTGTCCTGATGGCACATGCCAGGAGTAATACCTTGTCCTTTTGCATAATAAAGTAGAAGACACTGGAAAAGAAGAGAGTCCACTGTGAAGTATGGTGGGTCAGAACAGCTCAAGGGCAAATCTTGCACACCCCTCAGGGAGAGTTCCCACTGCAGCGAGTACAGAGCAGGATGCAAACCTAAATTTGCACAAGTGAAAAGAGAGCCGTGATAGGGACAAATTGGGTTCTTCAAACTTGGGAGAGTGGCCTACCAGCCCTGTCCCTCTCCTGGCCTGAGGTCAAATCCTAGATTGGGTCAACAAGCTGGAGCGACCTACGCTGTAAGAGGAAACGTCAACTGCCTGTCCCCACTCATGAGACGCCAGAGGCTGTGATCCCAGGAGTGCCATGCACCATGACTGAGACGTCCCCACTCAAGTGCATGGGCCAGGGCCAGATTATTCATTGCTGAAGGCCAGGATTAAGGTGGATTAAGGATGGCAGAGCTCAGCACTGGAACGGCAGGGTGAGCTGAATGTGATAACTGAAGTGCACTGGCAAAGCTGTGTGGAGGGCTAGATCAGAGAGCAGAGGGAGTTGCAGGCCAGGATTTCAGAGCCCTTAGTCTCTCCCCCCAACTCCACAAGTCTTCCCTGCTACTTACTTCCTCAGTCACTGAGGATGACGCTGTCATTCAGCCTGTTGCCCCATAGCCTAGGTGTCAGCCGTGACTCCTGACTCTCTCTCTGGATACTCCCATCCAGGCTGCAGGAAGTTGCCGGGTCTTTCTGCAGAACATCAGTAAGATCCAGCCTGTCCTACCCATCCCCAGGGTTTGTCCTCCTCTTGTGTCTCAGTTAAAGCAATGACCGTCTCTCCAGGCTTGACCAGTACCATCTGGCCCCACTCAGCTCCATTCAGACTCTGGATGCGAACCACATTTTCTTAGCCCTTTCTCTTGCAGCCCTCCACTCTCCCCCATTCTCTAGTGCATCAACAAAAACTAAACTTTCAAGGTCCAACGCAGCCAATCTCCACCCAACCTCATGAGCCAGGGGGAGAGCAGCCCCTGCCTCTGATCAGCTGGTCATCCCAGCCTCCATCACTGCTGGTTACATCATCAAACATCGTAAGGACATCATGACGGCCATACCGAGTCAGGCCAGCGTCCTGTCTTCTGACAATGGTCAATGCCAGGTGCTTCAGGGGGAATGAAGAGAAGAGACATGCCTAAGTGAGCCACTCCTTTGGGCTCTAGCAAACAGCAATCCCTGCCCATCCTGGCTCATAGCCATTGATGGACCTACCCTCCATGGACTTATTGACTTCTCTTCTCAAACCCCTTTTTCTGAATGTCTTCACGCTTTCTGCCACCCTGCCACTCACTTTTGGGAGGAGCTGCCTATAACTATTTAGATGCCACCTCATTACCCCCCTTCAACTGGCAAAAAATTCCCCTGTGCTGTCATACCTACAAAACACTTAACAATACTTCAGTAGCTAGTGGGCTCAGACCACCGCTGATCAGTCCTGCCTTATTGTTTCCTTTTACTCCCCCAGTGGTTTGTCTACGTCCCTCTGTTCTCTCATGTCTCAGATTGCCAGCTTGGTCGGGCAGGGGCCATCTTTCTGTTCTGGGTTTATACAGCACCCAGGATGTTGGGGTCGACTGGGGCTCAGCTATGGAGCCCCCTATGATTGAGGCTCAGCTAAAGTCATACAAATAATCAACACCAGTAATAACAATTGGCAGAGGTGTTTGTGGCAAAAACAAGGCAGGGCTAGCAAGGAGCACGGGTGGAGATATGCAGAGCACCCCACATGGGACCAAGAGCCAGTGGCACCCGGGATGAAGGAAGTTCCCTCATGGTCTCTACAGGCTCTCGCCTCTCCAAAGTACTGAATTCCCACTCTCAGAGAAAGACTGCAGGAAATTTCAGGTCCTCTTGAAATCACTTCTGAATTCTCTAGTAAAAGCGTCTGCCAGCCACCCACGGCCCAGTTCCCTTTTTTATACGGATACGATTCAAGCCGTGTTGACGCTGTTGCTCAAGTCTGGCAGGTGCTCAGTGACATATGTTCTGTGATGAATGTTTATTACATAAGTTCATCCAGGCTACTATGACTTTTTGAGGTATATTCAGCTCTCATTATACAACTTGCCTTTGAAGCTGATGGCCTCGATTACATCTTTGTGTGTATGTCTCTCTGTGTGCATGTCCCTCGGTGTCTATTTTTATCTTCACTGCATTTTGCTAACACTTGATTGGTTCATCCAGCTGGTTAATGATCAATTCAGATTTACTCAGAGGAAGAGGAAGTAGAGGAATTGTGGCTTAAATTCATTCAAGCACATTATTTTAATCATGGGATGTTACATTTGGTGGAAAAACATCTCAAGGACTTTAAATCATTTATCTTTTGAGTTGACATTACTTATAAACAGAGGGGTTGATTCTGCGCTCATAGGCACCAGTGTTATTCCATGGAAACTGGTGGTGTCTCTGAAGATTTTGGTCTGAATTACTCGGGGTTTAGATAGTTGTAACTTCACTGATGTCACTGCAGTCATTCCTGCTATACACTGGGGTGAGATCAGAATTGGGCCTCCTCTGGTATCAGATTTCAATTCAGTCTGACACCCTTCATCACAATTCAGGTGGCTCTGAAGAAGCATTATCTTACTCTGGTCTTTTGTATTAAGTTGTGTCACTTTTTGGTGGGTTTCATTAAAGAAAGGATCAAACTCCAAATATAAAATTGGGACTTTAGGGTCAAATCCTGACCATATGCAAGTCAAAGGTTATTTTGCTGTTGAATAGGGCCAGAAATTCACCCTGAATCATAGTCAGACAGTCAGAGGAAAGGCTAATGGATTCTCTGCTTTGTTTTGGGAAATACGGGAATGCCAGGGCACAATCTGTTGTCAGGTTTTCTTCTGTGACCCATCACCATGATATCTGAGCCTCTCACATGAAATAGCATGGGCTGTAATGGACTTCACCAAGTCTCTAGTGCTTCTCCCATGTGAAGACAAACATTTTGCTTGGATAAGGATTTTCCTTTTATTTTAGATGGGTGCAGAGTTTTGGGTGATAATGTGAATGTTGCCCAGGTTACGGTGGAGAAGCCTGACCAAGCAGAGTGGTTTAGCAACCTATCATGCTAACTAGGATTGTCTCATTTTTTTTACTTATACACTCCTTTTCGTATTTCTTGTCTTATATTTAGATTATAAGCCGCTAGGGGCAGAGATGTTCTCTTTGTTTGTACAGCACCTAACACAACGGGGTGTTGGTCTGTGATTAGGCTTCCTAGGCAATGCAATAATGTAAACAATGAGAATAATAATTTTTAGAGGGGTGCTAAACCCTGTATTGATCTGGTCTTCTCTGGAGGATCCTGCCTTCTGTTGGGACAAGGTTAGCATCAGAAGGATTTAGATGCATCAGCTGGACCCAGTGCAGCAAGGACAGGGGTGGCATGACCACAGGGTCACAAAAACAAGCAGTCATGAGACTACACTGTGATCTGATGGGATGAGTCTGGTTCAGTAAGGATTGCAGACTTCAGTGTGGGTGAAAGCAGGCTATGTCCTTCATACTTGATCAGTTAATTGTAAGGCCGGTGGTACCAACATTTTTAGTCAACATGGGTCTTATCTGGGGAATTCTGAAGCAAGCACACTGGTAACTGGCTGGTCCACAGGGTGTCGGTCTGTGATTCAGAGCGTTAGACGGTTAACGTGGTCTCTGAATGAAGCCAAATGAAGCCCTGAAGAGACGGCAGATCTGCAGATGGGAGGGTTTACAGTTAAAGGACAGCACTGGGGTATGACATGTGGTTAGAGTCATAATATATGCCTGGGTTATTCTGGTTGAGGCTGGGGTGGGTTTGTTAATACAGCTGCATAAAATGGCATGTCAACCCTTCAGGGAAAGTCACCCTGTCAGCAAGGTGGGTGGACATGACGTAAAGCCTCTGGGACTAAATCTGCCTGAGCAATGCATCTCAGAAAGCTTTATTACTCGGCATTCCCCTGCGGTCCCAGCAGAGGCGGCCTTTAAGCTACCTGGGGCCCTAGGCAGAGGCCCATTGTGGGGCTCCCTACAGGATCCCCACCTGCGGCCCCAACCTGCCTCTTGGCCCCAGCTCCTCGACCATGCCATCCCACACACAGCCCCAGCACCCTGTCTGGGTCCCCGAACCCCCACCCCCAGCCACAGCTTCCCGCGGCCAGCCCTGTGGTCCTGGCACCCTGCCAGGGGCCCCAATACTGCCCCACCACCAGTCCAGGCCCCAGCTGCCCACCGCACATCCTGCAGGATGAGAGGCAGACATGGCTTTTGGAGTAGGCGAAGGGGCCCCTTATTGCTTGGGGGCCTAGGTGGGCACCTGCTTCGTTTACCCCAAAAGCCACCTCTGGGTCCCAGGAACTATTGGATCATGCTGGCTAAAGAAGAGGCTGAGAGGAAACCATCCCAGCCACATTAGGGATCTGAAAGGCAGAGCGGCAATGGTGAGCCATCTCTGTGTGAGCTTTGCGGGGACTGACTGCACCCTCTAGGGCTGATTGCTGATTACAGGGGGGGTCAGGCCAATAGACGGAAAGAAATGGAAAAGGAAAGGATGGCACCAAAGAGCCAGCTCTTTGGATTCTCTTGTGGCTCTCAGCGTCAGAACCATTCTGCGAGAAGACTGGCTCGGGTCAGGGAGCGACCCATAAGCATCGGGTCTGCGGCATTTTGCTCTTGGGAGAGAAGGTGCATGTTGGGGGATCTCCGTCAATAGATCCAACGTACCATTATACATACACCGCTTGCAGCCCCCTCCCAAGTGCATACCTTCATTGCACCTGGGAAAATCCCTTTTAGGGTGAGGGGAATCAACCACACAGGGCAGCCCATCTCTCAGGGGCCCCTCTGAGGACTCCTCCAGCACTGTTTCGTCTCCCTCTGGGGATGTCTCTAGGCAGAGGCCTTGGACAGCCAGACAGCAGTAAGCAGGTTTGTTTAGGTTAAATTCCAGCTGGCACACCCCAATGGGCAGAGGCCATTGGGGTAACTGAGCCTAGAAAGATTCAGAGAGTTAAAAAAAGTCCAGATTATTCTTCTGAGACAGGCGTCTGCTGGCGGGAAGCTGTGGAGGGGTGGGGAATGGGCAAGCTGACCTAGGAGTGTTGATTTTGTGGTCACAGGGAATGTGGCCATGCTAGAGACACGACTGCTTGGCATTATCTGGGACTGAACAAGAGCCTTGTCATTAATAAACCATTGTGCTGGGAAAGGTTTTGTTCTGCTCATTCTGGGTCTCCTGCGAATCTTCCAACCCTAACCCTGCCCTTCCAGGCCTCCAGTCTCCACTGAAATCAGAAACGCCAGTGAGGACACTTCTGCTATGTCTAGACTAGCAAATTAGTTCAAATTAAGGAGACTTAATTCAAAATAATTTGAACCCTGCCTACACTAGGCTTTGCCTAGTTTGAACTAAAAATTTTTAGCAAAGCTTAGTTCAAACTGCTTAGTTCAGCTGGTTAGTTTGAACTTATTTGCATATTTAGTTTGAACTAGCACAATGCAGACATGGTGGTTTGAATTAAATAAGTTTGTGGTAGGGGTTAGCTTGAACTAAGTGTGTTATTTTAGTTCAAACTAACTTCTAGTTCAAACTAACCACCCTTTTTTAGTTCGAACTAAAAAAAGTGTGGCTAGTTTGAACTAAGAATTAGTTTGAACTAAGATAAGGCACTTAGTTCAAACTAACTTTTGAACTGCTTAGTTCAGACTAACCAAGTCCAAACTAAGATTTTATGTGTAGACACAGCCTTAAGGTCTGTCTGCACTGCAGTAAAACACCCATGGCTTGACCGATCTGGGCTCATGGGGCTCTGGCCGCAGTGCTAGAAAACTGCAGGATAGATACTCAGGCTCCAGAACAAACCCAAATGTCCACACTGTCATTTTATAGCCCTATGAGCCTGAACCAGCTGGCCTGGGCCAGCCATGGGTGTTTTCTTGCTATGTAAACAGATTCTTAAATTAAACCATTAGATCTGTGCAGCAGGAACTGTCTTTTTGTGCTGCCTAGGCAGTGCCTAGCACAAGAGGGCCCTGTCTAGGTGCTCCTGTCATGCAAATCACAAGTAATTCTCATCAGTTGCCCAGTTTGGCCAATTAACAATAAATAACCTTCCTTTAGCCAATTGAATGGTACCTGATTAAATTAGAATTAGCCCTGTCAGAGGTGTGACTGAAACGTCTCGTTTTGTCACCAACAGTGATGGTAAAGATGGCACAAACTGGCATCGTTCTATTGACCCAGATGGTATGATGCCAATGGACACCAGTTGTGGATTTCGTCCAGATCCTTTGATGACAACTTCAAGTAATCTGGTCTCCCCTGACAAAAACCAAAAATGCCTACTAATCTGCTGCCTTGTTATTTCAAAAGGGAGCAGGGCATCAAGCACATGAAAACATTGAATGGCCCTTTTGGTAGCAGTCTAGAAGATTTCACGTTTGGCCACACACCAGCCTGAGCAAAGCGCAGCTTGCACCATGGCAGGACAGCCTCACGGCCACCCTGGCCTGGCAAAACTGCTTTGTGCTGAAAGGAGAGGCCGGCACTCTCTTCAAAGAATCGATCAGTCTGACGATGGGGTCCCCAGCCTCGATCAGGCCATCACTCAAGCCGCAGGTGGCAGTGGGCCCCCTCCAATTCAACCCCATTCGCAGCATCTTGAAACCTATTTCTGGGAAGCCAATTTAGGTCACGCCAGAGAGGTGCAGGAGGAGTAGGAGATGTAGAAGGAATCTCTAGGAATGGATCAGCCTTGGAGGCTGGTATGTAACCAAGTCCATCAGGCTACTCTTTGGGTTTGTGGGCCTACTCCAAGCTGCCCAACCCCTTAGCTAAATCCAGGGTGGGTTGTTTGTCCAGAGGGGCCAGGATTCAGGTTGGCCAACTGAAAGGCGGCTGCTTTGTCAGAGGCAGAAAGGGATTCCCTATACCTTGCACAGCGCAAACAGGTGCACGGACTCTGGTAAAGTGCGGAAACTACAGGCAAGACTTTCAAAGGTGGCTCCATTTTGCAATATCCAAATGGAGATGCCTGAAAGCAGCTGGGTTTTCAGAAAGCCCTGAGATGCCCCCTCAGTCCCCCCCCCCATCCAGAAATTCAGGTCCCTTTAAGGTACCGCTAGATGGGCACCTGAAAAAACAAAGCCCCCAACACCTCTAGTTGCTTTTGAAAACATTGGTCTGTATTTTTTTTTCTTGACTTCCCTCTTTCACTGCTGCTGTTTGTCTTTCTGGCTCACTATCCACTCCATAGGGACTGTTGGATTAGAGGACCATCAACCAATACTGGAGGTTAAACTAGATGACTAGATTACCAGCACCATTATGTTTGTCTTGAGCATAACTGCTCCAACAACCTAAAGAAGCACTCCGGTAACTCCTTCACCTTTCTCTTCTTCCCATCTCATTCATGCTGAGTGACTGCAGCAAGATGCCTCTTTGTGTCAACCGAGCATTCAGCTGTTGTTTTCCTTGCGGGATCAGAAAGGGCCCTGCTTCATCTGCCTTTAACCATGTTTGGGGAGAAATACTTTGGCCAAGGAAGGACCACCTGTGGAGAGAGCTCAGATGTGGAGAAGGTCCTGGTCAGAATGGTTGGATAAGCTGCATGGAAAATATTGCTCTGTGGGTCTATAGATACAGCCTCTGCACATACCTATCAGACAATGAGTCATTGTTCACGATCTCCTGGCTAAGGGGGGGCGTGTGCCTACCAAGCCCTCTGAAGATCATTGCTTTGTTCCTCCCTGCTCCTTTAAAAAGAAACTGGACCAAGCAGATGGTCCTCCCCATGCCCAGACCATTCCAGCCACAACAAATCTATGCCCACCTGAAGAGCCGGGCATAGGAATAAAACAGGAGAATGACTCAGACCCAGTGACTCAGGCAGGGAAGGAAGGAGGATGGAGGGATAAGCTTAGACTGGCACAAAAGCCTCTTACCAATTACTATCATCATTTCATTTATTCTAACAAGGGCCCAGGGCACCAGCAACGCTTGTTTCTGTTCCTGCTCTTGTTCTTTCTCTTCTCTGCGTGGGATAACCCCAACCTGTCCCTTCCGGATCTTGCTTTGCTGAGGGACTAGTAAATACCAGGCAAAACACGTGTGTGCCAGATATCAGATCAGTGCAGCTGTTTGCCTGCTGCTGCTACTGAGCAGTTGGCAGAAAATGCCACATGCCAGTTCTCCCTCGCTCAGGACTGACCAAGGAGGCCGGAGGGGGAGGGAGATGAGGAATGCCAGAGAGAATAATTTGCCCTCGCAGTCTTTCGTCCCACGTGTCCCATTTCCACCCAATTCTTTCCATCCCCCGGTGCCTGTGAGGTTGTTTCCCCCGCTCCACAGTTGTTGGTGATGACTCAATGCTTTGCCCCCACCCTAAAAAGTTGGAATTTGACTCATGAACTTGGTTGCTTCCTCATCCACTTTTGGGTTGCCAAGCAGGTCTGGCTACACTGAGCCAGCCATTCTTTGCGGCACTCACAGATTCTGTACGGGGGGGAACAGGCTGCCAAACCTCTCCATCCTTTCCTCTTATCTTCCAGGAAAGGATTTTGCAAAACTCTTGCAGCACTCGAGTTATCGCCATAGAAACTAGGGCACTGCGTAAGATCACAGATCACACGCCAGAGACCGGTGAAGCAGGCTGCCCAGCTACAGGCTCTGGGTTAACGCTGTGCCAGGCTTTGGGGACTTTGCACAGCACAGACGGGGCAAAAAGGCCAGACTGACTGGTTTAGCAGCGAAGAGTTTCCTTGGCGGAGGGAATGCCTGGTGGGATAAATCTGGCTCCCGTGTCTCTCACTGTAAGGGCAGAGTGAGGGTGGGCATGATAGAGGTGGCTTGGATCTCCGCAGGTGACTAAGTCTTCATCCACATTTGGAGCTAGGGCCATGACTTCCAGCTTGTGCAGGCATATTGTACTGACTTCCTTGATTCCCTTGTGGACGCCCCACCACATCCATGGATACCTTCACAGGACAGCTGTGCTGTTGCTCACGGCTGGTGGTGCTACTGTGGCTTCAGTGCTGTTTCTTGCATGTTAGTTCAATAAGAGCTAGCACAAGGCTGTCTATGCCGGCAATGAATCACACCCCTCACCTCTAGGGTAAATGTAATGTTACTGGCTTAGGACAGTATAACACAGACATGTCTACATTAAAACATTGTTGACCAAATTTAGGCGGCCTACAGCCATCTACATCACTTGTGTGTATCTTCATGTTGCCCCTTGCGTCAGCAGTGAGTGGCACAAGGCAGACAGGGCGGTTTGGGCAGTCTCAGAGCATGGGGCTGGAGGGTGGACGGTCTTGGCTCCACCTCTGAACGTGCCAGCAGATGAAAAGACTGGGACAGAGAGGGTGGGGAGCCAGAACTGTAGGAGGGGCAAAGCCCCTGACAGCTAGAACAAGGGGGGAATTATGGCACCAGGCCAGTCTTCATTGCAGAGAGAGCTTAAGTTATCCACACATGAGCTGCTCCTCTGGAGTCAGCCTGCCTCGCTTCGTGGTGGCCACGCTGCAGAACAAACTCTGCATCTCCCCAGGCACTGCACTCACTTGCATGGTGCTGAGATGTCTGGGGTCTTAGTGTGACAATCAGCTGAGCTGGCCAGGGAATTCTTTCCAGTGAATTGTGTGAGAACTTGTGTGTCCTTCCCAGGCATCCAGGGGAATTTCAGGAAGCCTGGAGAACCTGTAGTGCCCAAATGAAACCTGCCCACATCCAGAGTGGTCACGTTAGCAGCTGATGAACTGTGCTCATCGACATTTAGTCTTATTATTGAGAGGCCAGGCAGCTCACTATAAAAGCACTTGAGTTCAGGAGGTACTGCCTGGACAGGACTGGAGTTAGGGGCAACACTTCAGTTATAGCCAGAGTTAACTTTGCAGTGAAGACCAGTCCTCCAAGAGGTGTCTCTGGAGCACAACTCCTCCCAGAAAACACAAACGCCATCCTCAGGGCTAGGGAGAATGCCCCTGTACAAGTGCTCTGAATTTTATGCTAAGAGTTCATTCTTCATCACAGTTTCTTCTCCTCCTTCTCAGGAATGCTGCCCATAGGATCTTCTGGCTCGCTTTATAAGTACTAACAAGAATGTGTGTGAAGCAGGAGAAAGAATTTGTAAATAAAGAGTAAAAACACCAGAGCCCAAGGCATGTTAAAGGATCTCTGTGTATTATTGGGCCAGAAACTGCCCAGTATTGCTCCGTAAGATTTGGATTCTGATCTCAATCACACCTGAGTCATTCTGAGGTCTCCGCTTGTGGAGCTGATGGAGTCGCTCCTGATCTGCGCAGGGGGCAACTGAGAGCAGGTTCTGAGTCTGAAAGTTCTGCCGTGTTTCTATTGCAATTTCCATTCTCGGATGTACCTCTTGCCTTCTCTCATACTTTTGCTGCTGTGTTTGTTTATGAGCATGAGAAGGAATGTCCATGTGCACAGCTGCAGCCGTGAGTCTTCCTGGGCTCAGCGCACATGTTGCTTTCAAGCCCAGTGATGCGTTCAACTAGAGAGAAAGGGGGGGAAAGTTCTGTTGTTGTAGCAATGTCTGGATTCCCAAACACCCTGTACGCGGGCTTCCTGATATTGCTACAGACTTTAACATCAGAGGTGCAGCTGCCTTACACATAGGGTAGGTCTTCATTCACAGCAAATTGATTGAGCAGAAGTGGAGACCCAATTAATTGATCCAAAAGTCAACTAAATAAATTCACCATGGAAAAAGATTAATGTTGTGTTGCCAAGAGGGTGTTTTCAATCAGCACAGTGTAGTGGGGATGCTGTGCTAATTAGAATTTAGGAAGTAAACTCTACATAGCTTGCATATCTCCTGTTGATTCCTAAATGCTGAATTTTGTGGCAAGCCCAGGACTAAAAGAGCAGTTTGGTCCTCAGGTGAGCAAAGGGGTTTTTGCATTTCAGTTTTCCTATTTAACGAGCATCTAAGGGCTTATCTACATGCAGAATCACAATGATTTAAGTGAAGTCTCTCCAAACATTGCCCTGGTTTAAAACTCTTCTAGCTCCGCAACTTGCAAAACAGTGTGTTTATTCTCTCATTTAGTCTGGCTTCAACTGATGAATAATAGGTTTAAACTAAATCAAAATATGCCACCCTCAGACTGAAATAGTGTCCATATGGGGTATTGTGCCCTTTTAACCAAAGGCTAGTCTTCATCAATAGTGATAAAATTGCCTCAGTCAAATCCACCTTCCTAAGCAACTGAGCAGGTCTGCGAAGACCCACTCAGTCAATTGGGAAGTCTAGCTGTTAAGACCACTCTGGCAACTGGAGTAGCCCTGAGTCGAAGGGCGCGCGCGCGCACACACACACACACACACACACACACACACACACACGCCCATTCCACACAGCACAGTGGATGGGCCTGGTGTATGGCAGTCAAACGGAGATATCCAAGTTATTTAAGTATCTTGTGTATCTCCGTTCAGCTACTGCTGCAAATGGTGGGCAGTGTAGACCTGCCCTAAACCACTTGAAATGAAATGGTGCCGTTTTATGTATCAGAGAAAGTCTAATTTGGCCAGAGTCAGAATTTTGCTGGGCGGAAGGGGGTTGGAAATAATTCCTATTATTTTAGGCGATGCTAGTTAATACTCTATTAATCTTTATTATTGTCATTTCTGTTGTATGTATGTGAGTAGAACATAATCAGAAAGGTGCAATGAGCTTCAAAGACAAATAACGATGACCCAGGGCTAAATTCTCATCTGTGATCTACTCTGATGTTGAAGAAAGGCCTGAAAAACAGTAGTGGATTCCTAATGTGCTTGAGGATTTCATTTCCCATGGACTACAGGGTCTTCCAATAGACCCTTTAAGACAAAAAAAATCTCTTTACCTACCTTCCAGATAACCAGATCATTAATACTGGGGAGAAATAATGTCATGCAGTCACCTGTATATTTCACTCACCCTGGAGAAAGAGAATTTGGGATGTCTCTGTAGTCAGCGTTGTTCTGAAGCACTGGCATAAAGCTGAGCAGTCTCAAGTGTAGGGGGAATCGAACAAGCCAGCTACTTTACCTGGATCATTTAAGAAAAGCAGAACAATAGTGGTAAATTGCTGTCTATCTTAGACTCTGTAAAAACACTTGTTTTTAACAAACCTAAATTTTGGGCCTATGGCAGCCTGTCAGTTTCCACTTAAATAAACCTCTTCCGTAGTTTGACTTGAACAAAATAAAACCAAAAAGCACAAAACCTCAGAAGCACAAAAGAGATTGCATCTGTTCTTCCGAAGAGGGCTCCTTTGTCCTGAATTTTAAAGGAAATGATTGTTTAAATATAGACATGTAAATATATAGTGAACGCTTGTCAATCTTCTCTCTTCATAAAAACATTTCAGGTGCCATTTCTTGAACATTGTTTATGTTCAAAAGCTTTCAAAGTTTTATTTCCTCTGTGGCCACATCAATGCTCCCTGTAGACTCTTAAGGCATCATCAAATGTTTCCTCATTAGATAACATCATCACACCCTAATGATTTAGCTCAGTGAGTCATCTTCCCTTCCACAGCATTGCTTTTAGAGTAAAAGGGTGACTGCCCCTCAGACAGACCTCTTTTACCTTGTCCCACTGGAGAGAAATGTCTCCAGAACACAGTCACCTCAGCAAAGTTACTGACGGCCATGTCGTTGCCTTCGTCATTATTATAAATCATTTCTAATACGGCAGGTAAAGCTGTGATGAGAACTGCGGCACAGAAGACAGCATGGTCCCTGCTGCCAAGAGCTTAGAATTTGGGAAAACAAGCAAGGAGTCCAGTGGCACCTTTAAAGGCTAACATATTTATTTCTCGCTTGAGTTTTCATGGGAGACAATCCCACGTCGTCAGACATTCGAATCCCACTTCGTCAGATGCTTGAAGATGGGCACCTCCCTTTGAGTTTCTGTCTTCTAGCGTCTGACGACGTGGGCTTGTCTCCCATGAAAGCTCACGTAATAAATAAATTTGTTAGTTCCACCAAACTCCTTGTTTGTTTTGCTGAACTAGACTAACACGGCTGCCCCGCTGGCACTCAGAATCTGGGAAACTGAATCAGATGAAGGGCAGGAAAAACCAGCACCGCTGACTCTGATTGGCAAGGGACATGGATTTGTCTGCAGAGAGAAGGTGAATGGCAGGCAGGAAGTGAATATAAGCTCCAGTGAGGGTAAAAAGGAGTTTGTGACAAGGGGGAAATGAGTTGAGGTCCCACAGGTCTAGAACGCAGGTGTGACGAATTACCAGGCAGTTAACAGTGCCTGGCTGCACCACTTCTGATACCCCACCATGGGATGTTCCTCCTCAAGGGCTTGACACGCAGCGGCCCCTTGGCGCCTGCTTTGCAGCCTCCCTGTATAAACCCCAGAGGCCTTCCAGGAAGCGTTCAGCCATCCATGTGGCTCCGGTGCTGCTGCCTTTTCTCCTGAAGTCTCGACTTCATGAGGCATTTGCCTCCTAACCCCGGACTTTGATCTTCAGTATCAACCCTAGGCCGGAAGTGACTCTCAACACCCTGGCTACTCCTAGCCTCGTGTGAGCCCCTGCTTTGGACCTTGACCCTGTCTGCCCTTGCTGGGATCCTGACAGTGACCCCTGAACTTTTCTTAATACTATTTATTTATCTATTTTCTGACCTGTCAGGTACCGGTGTCCTTCTTCCACATCCCTTCCCCTCAGGTGCAATGTTCCCTCTAATGACTTGTAGACTGTGTGTACAAGCAAATTTATTTGTGTGCACAAAAACATGTCTTTGTGAGCACCAATATTAGCACTATTGATTTTTTTTGTGCGCACTTTATTTTGTAGTGTGCACAGGTTTCATGACCTGTGTGCGCGCGCACACACGCACAGCTTAGAGGAACAGTGCTCGGATGTCAGATCCGGCAGAAAATGGAAGCCTATCCAACTTCTGATCTGAGCTGAACAGGAAAAGGTTTTGTTCATTTGTTCCTTCTGAGAGATTACCACGAATACAGGGTTTTTTTTGTCAAAGCTGGTCTTCAAAACCTGTTGCTGAAAATTGAACTCTTTCTAGGTGTGGACAACATTTTTCATTTGTTTGATGAAAAACCCAAAGCAACTTCGGCAAGAACGGATGTGTCCTGTGGAAGCTGTCCCTTTTGACATAGCTGATAAATGGTCCTTATCTGGCCCATTCACCCTCATATCAGGGAGCCTCATAATCTCTACTACAGTTATCCTCTCAATGCCTCTGTGAGGCTGGGTGATGCTATTATACCTTTGCAAAGATGGAAAACTGAGGCACAGAGTGATGGGTGTATCTACATCAGTGATTCCCAACCTTTTGGCTTGGGGGCCACAGATATCATTTTTACAATCCTGAAGAGCCACCAGCCTCCTCCAGCAGTCCACCCCCACCCCCAAAAGCAGTTTACCTCCGTGCTCACTGATCTGCCTTCTCCCTGGCTGCAGCAAGGAAACCACATGTCCTGCAGATCTGTGCCCTCTGTCTGGGTCCCAAGGCTGTGGTTCCCATCTGCAGTCAGGGGGACAGAGGATCAGTGCTCCCATCACCTTCCTCGGGCTCCAGCAAGGACCCCAGCACCTATGGACCGATGCAGAGTGCTTTGTTGTGTTCCCTGCAACATCCAGGAGGATGAAAGCACTAATCTCCTGTTCCTTTGGCTGCAGCAAGGAGCCAGCATTGGTCTTTTAGCCCTGTGGAAACACATTTTGTCTGAGTCTTTAAGCTGTGACTCCATTCTGCAGCCAGCAGGAGGGGAACCGAGGGGCACTTTGAAAGCCTCCAAGGCAGGCTGGCGCTGGGCTTGTGGAGCTCGAGTCCCAGCACCCAAGCCCACCGCTGGGCCACCCCTGGCCATGGCACACTTACATAGCTGGAGCCCCAGGTCTTTTCTCAGGCCAGTGGCACTTCGGCCCCGAGGACGATTTTTGGCCCCCCTGGAATGCAGGTTGGGAACCACTGATCTACACAATGATTTTAAAAACCTCCAGTACCAAGTGTCAGAGCCCAGCCCAAGGCAGAACGTCCAAACTGCAATTTTATAGTCTCGCAGGCTGTGCGCTGTGACACCACATCAGCTGAGTTAGGCGTGCTGTGAGATTTGATCACAGCCTAGACGTATCCTAGACAAGTTCCCTCACCTTCCTCTTGAAAAACACAATTTTTCATGAGCAGCCTTTTCAAATAAATAACTTCAAAGTTTGGGTGCTGTGTTGCCTACAGCTATGAAGGGAGGCTGCAGTGATCAAAGTTGCTCATTTCCACCTAGCAAGGCCAGATGGGAGCATCGATCCCTGCGATGGGTGCCACAATAGGCCCTCGCCCTGCAGTTGCACCAGCCCACAGCCCAACCCCGTGGCAGCACGGCCCCCCTCATAGTCCCTCTCTGCTGCCATGCCAGCCTGCAGCAGCACGGACCACAGCCCCACAACCCCCTCCGCAGCGCCAGCTGGGGCCCCAGACCCACCCCCAGCACAGGGGGCAATGGGGCGGTGCACAAGGGTGGGCGGTCCCAGACACCCCCCTCCAGGCCTTCATCCGGCCCCGTTCCCAAGCTGTTGTCAGAGGGCCAAAAGTAGCCTGCGGGGGCTTTCAAAGTGCCCCCCCACTCCTCTCCCACTGGCTGCAGAAGGGAGCTGCTGCCTAAGGACCCAGGCGGAGTACGTTGCTGTGGGGCTAAAAGACCAACGCAGGCTCTTTGCTACAACCAAGGGGATGGAGATCAGTACTCCCTGCCCTCTGGCTGAAGCAAAGAGCACGGCAAAGTGCTTCACCTGGGTCCCTAGATAATGGGGTCCAAGCTGGAGTCAGAGGGAGGGGAGCAATGATCCTCTAGTCCATCGCCCCATCCCCTCCAGCTGCAGAAGAGAGCTACTGCCTAGGGACCCCGGTGGAGCGCATGGGGCTACGGGATGCCTGCAGTTGCCCCGCTTCAGCCAGGGGGGATGGGAGAGCATCCTTGCTGATCTTTTTCCACCCGTCTGGAGGTGTGTGTTTGGGGGGGGGTGACTGCTGACAGAGACAGGTAGCCCTTCAGGGTAGTAAAAATCATATCTGTGGCTCCCAAGCCAGATAGGTTGGGAACCACTGAAATAGAAGATTGATGTAAGTAGCCAGCATGGGCTCTTGTGGCTCAAATGCAAAGAACAGCAAAACTGCCATATCCGCGACACTGCCTCCAACTTTTCTACTCCTGGGGGGGGCTCTCAGAGGGCACCTCGCAGAAGATGCTGAGAGTTTCTGATCCACGCGCTTTCTCCCCCACTCACTCCGGTACTCCAGGCACAGCCTCTAACAAGCCAGCCCCCCTGGAAGTGCTGCATGGAGGGAGCCTCAGGAGAAACCTGCCACCCCAAAGTTTGAAGGCAGAAGTCCCACTGGTCCGGTCTTTCCTCCCTGACCCATGATGTCTCCAGTCCCTCTCCCAGCCGAGGGCTCTTATAGGCCTTTCCCCAGGAGAGCAGGTTCTCATACCCCTGTCCAAGCCTCTGAGCCATATGCTTAAGGGATTTCCTAATCGTGGTATGTGGCAACAAGCAATGCCAGTGTCCGGAAACGCAGATAAAGTTGTATTAGTCACCCACAATTAAGCAACACACCGTCATTTCCCCGAGTCCCCTGCATTCTGGCATTGCACAGACCCAGATTCACGGGACAGCATTTTCACTGCACACGGGGGTTAGGTGTCTGTGATGCAGTACAGCTTGTCATTTCCCAAGACTGATGCGTTCCTAGAGGACGCAGACGGCCCAACACACACGCACAGACACACTGCGTCACAGAGATCCTAGCGCTGGCAGCTCCCATGTTAACGCAGGACGGCTGGCTGGGTTGGTTTGTGTGGCTGAGTTTGGAGTCTCTGTAGAGCTCAAGTGATAAATACTGAACATGGGGAAATTCCCTTCTCCTTGACCTGTCCACCAAGGATTTGAAAGCCCTTTTACAGCTTGTCTGACACATAGCTGCTGCTACCAGCCGTTATCAGTCCAGGGGATCCAGAGACACTTTCAGGAGACTGGTACATTTCTTGGACCTGGATTATGTGGAAGCAGAAAGGAAGCATTCTCCTGGACTATTGCGGGGATCCTCCTCCCCTGGCAGGCCTGGACTGATCACTAGCATAACGGGTACGTTTCAGCAGCAACTGTTTACTCTGTTTAGATCACCTCAAAACAACTGGCCTGGTGCTTAGCCCAACAGATGCCTTCTGCAAGGATACACCCTTACCATTCAGGTGAATGCTGCTTGGGTGAGACTGGAAGGTTTAACAGCACAGTAGCTGCATGTTTTTGGAGTGTACCTGAATCCAAACGGGCAACATCAGCTCACATGCAATCTTCAACCCATGTAGAACAGACTTAGGATGAGGACGTAGGCCCCTCGGACATCATAACTGAAATTCTGTGGGGCTTAAACAGCAACAGCGGTGGTGCTTGCATAACATCATGTGTTAGCAGATTGCAAAGCACTCCACCAACAATAACCCTTATGTCATCTCTGTGGAGTTACCCTCAGAGTTTGTAGGCGGATAATTAGCAGAGCAAAGTGATTTTCCTGAGTCAGTGGCAGGGTGGGGGCCAGAACCAAGAATTCTTGGGCTTGGTCAGCCATAGGCTTTTCTGTCCTCATAAGTAACGATTTATAGCTTTTATGCCTCCGGTTCTCCCAGTGCATCTTTTTTTTTTTTTTTGAACAATGCATCACAAACTCTCTGAATGCTGAACACCACCCAGCCAGTTGAAAGTCTGGGCTCTTACTACACTAGTTTAGTTCCCCCATGTTCTCTAAGAAATACGTGTGCAGGGGTAGTCAGTGGGAATGTACTACCGGCCAGTTTGCTTTGAACTCCCCTATCTGATATTCAATCTCATTACACAGTGGCAGCAACAACACAAGGGCAAGAGGGAGGAAATTCAGCACACAAGGCCATTAACCACAAGGTTTGCAAGCAAAAAGACTTCACACGCACACACACGCACACGCATCTATTGAAATAGTCTCAGTTTAAACTTGAGGCAGGGCTGTTTGCACATCCAACCACCCTCATTTCTCAGCCACCAAAGCTAAAGTTCTGTCAGTCATCTGATGCGGTCCTTATATAATACAGTACTTTGGGAGGGGAGTTGGGGAGGCAGGGGGAGAGGGATGGTTTGTGTTTTACTAAAGCACATTTGTCATGATGATATTACAGTATTGGCTCAGCTTTCTGTTGTGCAAACTTTAATTTAATAAAGAGACCTAGGCCCCTCAAGTGTACAAAATGTTCTTGCTTGCTGAAAAAAATTAACAATGGAAGGAGACATATCATTGCAAAGCCGTACTTATTCTTGAATTGGTTATTCCATCAAGAATTCCCATTTGGTCAATCTCAGATCATTTTTTAAAGTGATCTGGAAGGCAAAACGTACCCTGTAATAAATTGAGGAAGGGGCAGGGTGTTTCTAAAGCATTAAATCATGGAAACTGTTAGGGACCATGAGAGGTCATCAAGTCCAATCCTCTGCACCCATGGTAGGACCAAGTACCCTCTTAAACCACCCCTGACAGGTGTTTGTCTAACCTGCTCCTAAACACTTCCACAGTCTGCCTAGGCAAGTTATTCCAGTGATTAATCATCCCAACAGTTAGGAATTTTTTCCTGATGGCTAACCTAAACCTCCCTTGTTGTAATTTAAGTTCGTTCCTTCTTGCGCTAGCATCGGCAGATAGGGAGACCAGTTTTTCTCCTTCCTCCTCGTGACAACCCTCTTAGATACTTGAAAACTGTTATCATGTCTGCTCTCAGTGGCCCCTTTTCCAGACTCAGCAAACCCAGCTCTTTCAATGTTCTCTCACAAGTAAGTGAAGATTATGACATAAAAATTAACAGTAGGATGATGAGGAAAATTCAAGTGCTGAATTCTATGGGATGGACTAAGAAGGCCCAACTGCACACTGTGAGCTACCACTAACAGCAAAAACTTGGCCATTAGTTCACAGGGCATGAGGACTGTGCTGTTTGGAGCAGGCAGATCTGCAGGCTAGCCCTACCGTCACAGAAGAGTTTTGAGCCGTGATGCAGAGCACCTTCACATGCCAACGGTGTACGCCAGTTGGCCATGGATTTGAGCAAGCAACTGGACTCAAAACTGGATCTGAGTTTGATGGATTGACCCTCTTGTTAGCACGTATAAGTATGTACAGAGAGAGGGTGCATGTGTTATGGCTCCCTTGGGAGAAGAGAGAGCTTTCGTTTCCCATCGCAAGGTGGATACAAGCGATTCAGAGGCTTGGATTGATGCTGTCGGCCATACAGGGTTTTGGAACGGTGCTGGCACATTTGTGGCACTCAGTGAAATCCACCACTGATGAAACCTGAGTGCCACACCATGGTCTCTTACTGAGAGAGCTGGGGCTACAATGTCAGCTTGGTGTCCCTCATTCTGCTGACTGGCAACAGCTATTTTGAATTCACTTCTGAACATCCCCGTGGCCAGTTTGCTCTGCACCATGAGCACAGGCAAGCTTGAGAGATGACAGCAGCCATGCTGGCCCTGAGACAGGGTGCCTTGCAGATGCTATATGCTGAGTAGCACACCCTGGGCAATGCTCTTTCCAAGGTACGTGGCAAAACGTCCTCAACAGAGGGCAGGAGAAACAGTGACCCTCTGTGACAGTATCTCCCTGAGCCAATGTGGCTGGGGAAATGGGCCTCAAAGTCAGCATTCCTGAGAGGCCAAGCGTTAGGATTCATGTTCCTCATCAGCATGGTTGAAACGAGTCAAAATTGGCAAGTGCTCCCCACCACAGAGACAAAATAGTCACTGGATCCTTGTGTGCCGTCCCCCCCCCCCCCGCCATCCAGTCCAGCTATGAAGAACTACACTGAGGTCACGCAAAGCGGTGGGGACGTAGCCCCAGCCAGGGAGGGGCACCTGATATCTCCTTCCTGGGCACCAGCAGGTGTCCCTTGTGAGAAATGGGTTGGTTTTGCGAGTGCATGGCCCTGTCTGTCACTGGTCCCTGCTCAGGGAAGCCCAGAGCATCTGTTGAAGAGAATCTCCACAGGCAACTTCTGGCGATCAAGACCACACTCATGATGAAAAGACAGGATTTGGGGTTTCCTCCTAACTCAGATGTTCATGGTTTTGATTTGGGTAGGAAACACCCCTTCGCACTCTCTCGCACACGCACACTAGCAAGTACACATATTCATATACACTTGCTCAGATATGACTTGCCCCATCTCAAACCAGTGAAAATTTCATTTTGTAATCTGCCCAGCCACCTGTCTGTTTTAGTTCCAAAGGGGCAGCCACGTTAGTCTAGTTCAGCAAAGCAAACAAGGAGTTCTGGGGCATGTCAAGGCTAACAAATTTATTTATCGCATTAGCATTCGTGGGAGAAAATCTCACTTTGCTAGACGCTTGAAGATGGAAAATTTACAGAACAGGAGCCATCCTCAAGCAGCTGACGAAGTAGGATTTTCTCCCACGAAAGCTCATGTGATAAATATATTTGTTAGCCTTTAAAAGTGCCACAGGACTCTGTCTGTCTATTTTAGGGCTTTCTACAGCACCCATCGACACCGCAAACAAATACCTTCTGGGTCACTCAGACTCGACTGGTGAATTTCATGGAGTTTTCTCCCTGCCACAGTGGAGAGGGGGCTTTTTCTTGAATCTGTTTTGGTGAGATGTATTCTCCCCAGTCCCCTCCCCCTCATCCTGGTCACGATGAGATAGCTTACCGAAAACTCATTCCCCAGCCCAGACCCCCGTTGACCAAGACAACCTGATCTCCAGCTCCAATATGGCTCACACACTTAGCCTGACTAAATATCAAGCTGGTTGGTAGCTTCTTGTTTATTCTCTGTGGCAGGGGATTTTCCACTCCTCTTACTGAGGTCAGGCCAAGGGAGCCTCATTCTTGGCAGGTCCCCAGGCATGGCTGTAATTAACGTAAGACATCATTAAATTGACAAGGTCCCTATGGCCTTCAAGAAGGAGCTGCAGATTGTGTGACGGGGCTGAATTTTCTCGAGGGGGTGGCTTGATTAAAGCCTGTTGGTCTCCGATTATGTGCTGGTGGTTTATCTAGTCTGTAAAGCAGATGGAGAAGACAGCTGGTTTAATTTTTTTTCTGAGTTTTTCATTGAAACCATAATAGGAGTTGAAACAAGAAGGGCCCAGATGAGTCAGGTGAAATGTTATGCATCAGTTCACCAAATCTCAGCAACAAATAGGGCCTTGCAGATTACATAAAGACATTCCTTAGGTGATGGTATGAAGGAGGGTGGTCGGGGCACCACTCACTGAAAGGCCTCCCTGCCATGCCATGACTTCCTGGCTGACTTTGGACAACTCATTTGGGATTAGATCCATAGAGCAGACTTAAACTGGGTGTTACAACACCGAACTTTCAGATGCCTGCTGCTTACAAGTTCAGGGGCTTGGGCTCCTTAAACAATGCAGGGGCAGAGGCAGGGACCTGAGAATGGGCCTCAAAAACCAACACCCTGAGCTTGGAGCCCCCAGATCTAGCCAATGGGAGATGCAAAGGAGAGGGGTGTTGCTTATGCCCCCCTCCTTAAAGACAGACAGGTCCCAGTAGGATGTCTGACCAGGACTGCCTGCTCCACACTCCCCCTTTCTATCCTGTAGCCTAGAGGTGTGAGCGCTCATTGAGAATATGGGAAACGTGGGTTCCCATTTCCACTCAACCTGCTGGGGTCCAGGGACCTGAACACGCCTCCTCCATATGCCATGTAAGGACTGTGGACGCTGGGGAGACAGCACCCCCTCCAGCAAAATCAAGGCCCATTGGGGGGGATGGCTAGTTTACACATGGGACTTCAAGACAAAGGTGGTTTTGCACATGCCCACCATTATAGGGTTAGGCGGCCGCTGAGCAAGGATTTGGAAGATCTACATTTTGAATTTAGTGGCCTGCAGTGGCAACTACATACTTAAATCCCCTTGGGGGTCTGGCCCTTAGTCTTTCTGGACTTCAGTTCCCCACCTGTGAAACAGGATAACAACACTTCCTTTCTCCCATCCTTCGTCTGTCTTGTCCAGTTAGATTGTAATCTCTTTGGGGCAGGGACCACAGTGTCTGTGCCTCTGCACAGCACCTAGCACAGGGGGCCCTGACCTAGGCTGGCACCTCACAGAGCTACCATAATATAATAATAAGAGGGGTGACCAACATGTGACCCACCAGCTAAAAGTTTCCCTGCCTTTTATGGCCAATGAGCCGCAGCCTGCAGGCCTTTCCAGTCCCACCATGCAATGTAAAGGCAGCTTGGATCAAGCAGCTATGTTATGTGCTAGAACCCTTCATCTATTCTGGGGAACACCTGTGGGTTAACTGTGAGACTGGCCACACTCAGCTCTGCTTTATTCACACGTGTGTGACTGGGCGGCTCCCCCCCTTGCAGAGCAACAGACAGAAATAAACCACGGTAGAAATGTCATTTCCCACCTGCTTGTTCGTCTCAGGCTTGCAAAGGTCAGAGGAGCCACAAGGTATGCTATGTGGCAGAGGGCTTGTAGAGGAGGGATCCAACAGAAGCTCACAGGAGAGGAAGCTGCCAACGCTGTGGGATTTGTTTCTTAACCAAGAAGCAAAGTTTCCTTTCCTGTAACCCCAGACTTATGAGTCAGCATTTCTCTTGTCAACTATTTACAACGAGAGATGAGTGGAGCAGTGCCAGGTTTCCATGGGATGTAGGAAAATCTGGGTCCAAATCAGGTGAGGGGTATTCCTTGTAATTGCCTTAGTTTTAAACCATTCCCTCCCCTGTCCCTCAGCTCCCCAACTTCCCATAATTACTTAGTCTGATTAGTCTGCACATACAGGATATAGCAATTCTAAGCCCAGGACCTCAGAGTGTTTACCCAGCATACATTAAACATCCAAACCCCTGCGAGAGAAGGAGGCACCACCTAGATTTTTTGGATGGGGAAACTGAGGCACAGAACGATGGAAGAACCTCCCACTGCTCCCCGAAAGAATCCAGGGAACCAGGGGACACAGGCCAAAGACACTGCTCTCAGAGGTACGAGTCCAGAATTGAATCATAGGGTTGGAAGGGACCTCATGAGATCATCAAGTCCAACCCCCAGGGGCTTGAACCCAGGAGCTTCTGCATAGTAAGCAGAGGTGCCAGTCACTAGGGCTACTGTCACTTCTGTTGCTTGGTGTTGTGGATGGGCACTTTGGCCAGCAGCACTTGGAGGTTGATGAGACGGTCCCGTGGCTCTGTGGGGTCATGAATGGGGTACACATAGATCAGGAGGTGTAAGAAAAAGTGCAGGCAAAACCTGAGGATAATATCCTTTGTTGGAGTCAAAAAAGGGGCTGCAACCTGGCACACTCCAGGCAGACATACACCAGGGTGTCCCTCATGCCGCAAAAGGGGTAGGAGCCAAGGAAGTGGTGAAAGGCACCAGGTACGTGCCTGTGTTTAATGGAAGGAGACCAACTGCTCAAGTCACAAGTGAAATCCAGGCAATGGTCTCAATCTAACCCCAGCCTGGGCATCACAAGAAGTCAGGGACAATGAGACTCAATCCATGCGTTCCCATGGCTAGCTGGGCTGAGCGTAAAGAAGCCCGAGAGGCCGTTCATCTCAAGTCACTGTATCTGATACAGCCCAGGTTGCTAGCGCCCGGATCCTCAAGATACTTAGGTCTGTTAACATCCACTGGATTGATTTCACTGGAATTTAGGAGCCTAAATATCTCTGAGGATCTGGGCCCTGCAACCTGATGCCATTTGCCACTTGGAAAAGCTATTTGGGAGCTGTGGGGATGACACAGGCTAGCAGCAAAGGAAGCAAGCAGCTCCTTAAGAGCCTCACTGATTAACCCAGCAAGATAAGGTGTTAATAAATACACCCAGAGCATATAAATTCCACATAGCAGTCCCACGGGGATAAGGTTCGGCTCCTAGGACCAGAGAAACACCTGCTAGCCCATGGTAAATTCTTCTCTCCCCTCTCCTATTTAGAAATTGGTACAGTCCCTTTCAATTGTCCCACCCCTCTGAGGGGTGGACCACCAATGAAATCTTCCCTCTGGCTCCACCCCTTACCAGTCCCTATAAAAGGGTGGAGGTGGCCAGACCTGGCCCCGAGGCAAACCACAGCTTCAGCTTGTTGGTTGTGGTCAGTGGGGCTCCTGCCCCTGCCCTAGGCATCTGTGTCCCGAGGCTTCTTCTCAAGGCAACCTGAGTCTGGCTCCGTGTAATAAGAGGCTGGAAACCCACGGGGCTCAGTTCAGATGCTGTTTAAGGGGTCTATGCAGGGGTCTTTTTTCCCCACTGCCTACATCTGTGAGTCACTTGAGGAGCTCACGGGTTACTCTGGCCCACGTGATGCTGGTTGGGCGTTCCAGGTCACGGGGTAAATCTCTCAAGAGAAGCCAAAGGATGTTTGCCTAAGTAGAAGCCTGTGGGGTCTGCTCCCTTATTTCAGTTTTTTGAACATGTAGCAAATTCCTCCTGGCTCTTGGAGCAGTTGTACTCGCTGTGTACACTGGTTGTAAGAGTCTCAGATCAGTGGTGTCTGGAGACAAACTCCTGAAGTACTTTTATTGTTCTTGTTGTACAAGCTGCACCAAATGAATATCTGACGTTTCCAGAAATTGTTATTGATTTGGGAACTGCGTTTATGAAGCTAATCAATAAGTCCCACTGACTCACCAGATACTTGTGTGATAGAGTGGCTCTCCCCCCAAGTCCTTGGGTGCTTTCTGGTGCTTGTGATTTGTTCATTGGAAATTTAATGATTTCATCCTTTCTCCTGGGGTGGGAGGGGGGGCTGCCATTAAAGTGACACATCTTCCCTCCAAGACCTGTGTGTGTCTGTCTGTCCCTTTGGGAAAGTAATTCCATCCTTGATAGCTAGGAGGAAAAAAGATCATGGGGTGCATGGACTGTTGACCTGATTTCAGACTTAGAGCTTGGCCACCGGATCGAGGAAAGGTGGCACGTCATCCCCTTCTCTCTCCACTTATTTTTCATTTCTGCTGCTGTTGCCTTAGCAATTCTGGGTGGTGGGCACAAAAGGCTCCTGTCACATGCGTGCTGGGCCCTGGGAGTGGAAGGGGGTAGAGCAGGTGAGCCCAGTCCAGCTAATTAAAGGGGTCCAGGGTTATGGGGGGCAACCAGAAGGCAGGAAATTAGCAGTTGGAGAGGAGCGATTGGGACAGGTCTTCAAGAAGTAGCAGAGCTGACTGGGAAGCTGTCAGCAGAGGAGTGCAGGAGACCCCAGGTGGAGTATCCCCGAAGCTGAGAGAAAAGGAGTGAGTGAAGACTGTTTTATGTTGCTTAACTTGCTTGGGTTAAGAGAATAAACCTTAAAGGAGACAAAGTGAGTCTTTGGAAACTAGGGAAAAGCTTGCCCTCTGCTAGCTCTGTGAGGGGACTTTCCACATCAGCTGCAAGCCTCAGACTTAGGAAGGAGCCTCTTCCAGGACTGGGGCTCGCCAAGTCAGGTTCAATTCCAAAGCGAGTGACCTTGGGTGAGTACACTCGCTCACTGCATCTCCATTCCCTGACTAGGTAATGGGAATAATGTTCCTCCACGCAGTCCTGGAAGCCAAGGTAGATCTTGGGTTCATAAATCCTTGGTTTCCTAATTCTACTGGGGGCTTCCTTTCCCCCATCAGAATCAGATCTGTAAATTGTGAAAAGTTCCTGTGTGCAGCACCTGAAGCACAATGAATTGATGTTGGCATGGAACGGAGCTGCCCTGCGCATAATGAGATGTGTCTGTTTAATGCAGCCCCAGCATCCAAGCCAGTGGAGTTAAGTTTTCCAAATGTCTCTCTTGCCCTTTGATTTTTTTGCCCGAAGCCTTTTCAGGCTTGGTGGGAGATGTGACTGTTTCTAAAGTCAGACCTCTTCCTCTAATAGTCTGCAGCTGACACACATCCTAGTCTCTCTGGACTAGTGGCTTCAGAATAGGAATGGAAAAATACCCAGCACAAATTTATTGCAATGAGCAGGGGTGAGAGGCGACTCTGTAAATACCTTCACTCTTCATATGCCACTGGGTTTCCCTTTTGTTTACTGACTTCCCCACTCATTTTCAAGCCACTAAGGTCATTTCTAGTTAATAGTTGTCTAGAAATCAATAGACCGAGAGATGGTTAAAGATAAGATTTAATAATCTCGATCAAATTCTAGTGACTTTCGCCTCTCTGGTGCCAGGGGTGATGGGGAAGGAATGGGTGGCTTTTGTGCAGAAACTTCATTCACATTCCAGCTGTGCAAACTCCATTCAGGATTTGAATCTTTAAAAATAAATAGATGAAAGGAGCCATCGTGGCCCAGCCTACGAGAGTGGTGGTTAGGGCTCTGTATTTAGGACCCGACTGAAGTCGACTTCAAGAGGTTTAGATCAGGGCCTTGGTCATCCCACTTGTGCTAAAAATTCCTGTATTGTCCTGATGTTCTCCAAGACATCCACAGCCCTGCTCGCCAGCTCTTGCTGCTGAGTTTTGCAAAATGCTTTTAGGGTGTGCATCAATGCAGAAGGGAAACATTGCAACTTGACGGTTAGAAGTGGCCAGACAGTTAGCTCTGGAAAAACTAAAGGAGTCAAGCACCTAAGGATGGATTTCAAAAAGCATTTAGGCCCCTAACTCCCATTTCAATCAGCGAGATTTAGGCACCTATATTTAAAACTGTGGCTCTTCATGCCTAGCCATCATGGACTTTCAATGGCACTTTGGGCATCTAATTCTTGGGACTCTTTTGAAAATCTCGGTCTAATGTGTTTGCAAATATTTTCAGAAATGCACCAACCTGGCTTACTGTGGTTAGAAAGGAAGGCTGGCCTAGTGGCTAGCATGCTAGCCTGGCACTCCAGGAACCCACATTCAGTTCTCTGCTGTGTTTGATGTTGGGCAAATAGTTCACCCTCCCTTGCCTCAATTCCCCATCTGTAAACTCTGGGTAGCAGCGCTTTCCTGCCTCAAGGAAAGTTGTGAGGGTAAATGCATTACCAGATGTGCCAGTGATGAGGGCTAAACAGGTATCTGAAGCAGATAGATAATTATTTGCAAGCCTTCAGAAAACTGCTGATCTTCATAAATCCTGAAAGTTTCAGAAATTTTAGCTTGATGAGTCATTGGAAAACTCATACCAGAAATCTGATGTTCTCTGTTACTGCTGTTCTGTTTTTTAAAAATTCATACATCCCATAGGCAACAGAGAGAATACTCCCTTTATATTTAGTTCTGATGATGACATGCTCAGCATGGATTACTCGTCAAGTCAGGTTGCTTGCGAACCATCTGTAGCCTAAAAGTCATGGGAAGCTATTTGAGAATACTTTGGAGTAACGCATTTGTAGAAAATCAGGATGGCTATGTCTACACTAGCAAATTAGTTTGAATTAAGGAGCCTTAATTTGCACCCTGTCTACCCTAGATTTTACCTAGTTCAAACTAAAAAAATTTTTAGTTTGAACAAAGCGAAGCTTAGTTTGAACTAGTTAGTTCAGCTGGTCAGTTCAAACTAACTGCCTACTTTGAACTAATTTGCATATTTAGTTCAAGCTAGCACAATGTAGGCATATTAGTTTGAACTAAAGAGGTTTCAACTAGTGGTTAGTTCAAATTAAGCGTAGTTTTTTAGTTCCAACTAACTTTTAGTTTGAACTAACTGCCCTTCTTTAGTTCAAACTAAAAAGTTAGTTACAACTAAAAAAAGCAAGGCTAGTTCGTACTAAAAAACCACGCTTAGTTTGAAGTAACTTTTCAAATACTTAGTTTGGACTAACCAGGTCCGAACTAAGATTTTAGCTGTAGGCATAGCCGATGTGTTTTCAAATGATGGACCAAGAAGAAGATCAGGGCTCCATTTATAACAACTATTTCTTGACACCAAGAGTTTTAAAAGCTCTAGCGATAACATTGCTGATTTCTTCAAGTTGTGAGATGAGCAAAGGGAAAGATGAGATATCATGGTAAAGATGTAAGGTCCGGGAAAGCATTGTTTCATGTCATGGAAAAGAATTGGCTAGCACCTCTGCTTAACATGCAGAAGGTCCTGGGTTCAATTCCCAGGGGGTTGGACTCGATGATCTCATAAGGTCCCTTCCAGCCCTATGATTTGATTGATATCAGGCTATCACATCCAGCCAACTTGCTGAGACACAAATGCAAATAACATAGAAAATTTCTGAGAACTCACATCTCTGTTCCTTGTGAAGTTTCAGAATCATAAGATATTGGGTTGAAAAGGGAACACTAGAGGTCAGCTAGGCCAACCCCCTGCTCAAAGCAGGACCAACCCCAACTCTAAGTCCAAATCAATAGTCGAAGGTCTAGTTTTGAGACTATTCAGTCATTGGTGTCCAGCAACAAAGCATGTCTTGCTAGACTCAGGATGGTGATGTGCTAATAAGGATCCCAGGAGGAGTCTTGGCAATTTGGAGATTATCTCTGGGTCTAGATATCAGCTTGACACACTCAGATGGTTCCTGGAGAGGCTATCTCTGTTAATTCCCTGCCATTTCAGGGCCGTCGGTGCACCTTTCCCCTCTTGCTCTTTGCTGCTGGCCAACCCTAGGACAGTCTTGTGAGAGCTGCAACATTTTGGTTTAATTTTGGTGGTTGGGCTTGGAGTGTGGATGGCTGAGAGGGATTTGGTGGCTGATATACAGCGAGTCAGACTAGACGTGGTGGTTCCCACTGCTCTTATGAGTCTATCTCCACGTCATCATTTAGGAGGTTAAACTCTCCAGGTTATGGCTCTTGATAATGCAGTAGAGAAAACAACCTTCCAGTCCACCTTTTACCAAACCCCATCCTCTGTTGGCATTAAAAGGGAATCATACCCTTGAAGTCTATGCAAAATGAAGGTTTCGGCCTGATATCTCAATGGGCAAGTTATGGAATGTCCCTTGGTCACTCTGTGGAAATGTAATTTAATTTCTCACCACCTGTCTTCTGGAGCTGAGTCCTGTATGTTTGTCTGTGTGGAACAGGCAAGTAAGAGAACAATTATCTGGAATAGGTGATAGACTGTGGTCTGCAGCCTGTGTGTACTCAACGCCAGGTTACTCAGAGCTGTGGATAGTGACACATGTCACATCTGGCACCATGCCATGTTGAAACCCAGACCTCTGCAGGGCTGATAAGGCAAGTGGTGTAATGAGAAGGAAACACTCTGCATTGCTCTTTAACATGTTCAAGGACACAGGCAATGTCAACTAGACCATGGGCAGAAAGGATTTATTTGCAAAGGTGCATATGTTTTTTAATAGTGAGCAAAGAAAATGGGATATTGGACAGGTCTGGAGACTAGGGATGGGATAGAGAGGACTCCAGTTGGCTTTGCAAATCAGGTGGAGGTCCATACAGAACAAAAGTCCTGGTCTTTTAAAATCACATCTAAGAACCGTGGTCAGGAATCAGGGCATTGGCGTGTTAGGTGCTGTACAGCTCAGTAAGAAACACAAGACTGCCTCAGAGAGCTCACAGTCAAGGTCCTCTCTTTCCATTCACCTACTCAAGGCATGAGCTATAAGCAGTTTGTTTTAAGGAGGGGTGTGAAGGCTGCTTAGACATGAATTCAGCTGTTTGGTCCAGTGTCCACACCCTGAAAGCACTGCTGCTATTTGCTCCAATTGTCCCTCAGCATGGGGAGTCTTGTATGGGGATTGTTCAGAGTATAGTCACTCTGAGGACGCATGGGTGACCTCCACCTCCAGAGCTGTTCATCTGACATCTTCTCATCTGCAGAATAACTTGTTTCATAGAATTAAGGTCAAAACATACAGGCCAATATTTTCAAACCTTTAGTGCGTGAAGGAGGAAGCAGTATAAGAGCCCAAATGTGCCCCATTGTTAGATGCCCACATCTCTCAGGGAGTGGTGGGGGCTCAGGCTGTGACTTGGGGGGCCTCAGAGCCTCTGAATATCAGGGGCAAAGTTTCCAAAGCACCTATGTCCCCTCAGCACCAACATCCCACTGAAAGTCAATAAGACTTAGGCATAGGGTTGCCATCCTTGCAGGATTGTCCAGGAGCCTCCAGGAATGAAAGGTTAATTGTTAGCATAATTAAAGATTATGTCATGTGATGAAATCTCCAGAAACACAGCCAACCAAAATCGGCAACCTTACTTGGGCACTTTGGGAAATTTACTGTGGGCCTCTCATTTAACAACCAGCATTTGGGCACTCAAGTCTGAAAAAAAGTGTGAAATGGGAGTGTAAGTCATGGAATCAGGTCATACTGTACCAGCAAATCTAATTTAATCTTAACTGCTTTTATTTGCTGGTACAGTGTGACCTGATCCCATGAATTACATGCCCCTGCATTTATTTTCCTGCCATTCTGTAAGTTCCCCCATCTTCAAAACCTCTGACAAAGTGGGATTTTCTCCCACCAAAGCTCATGCGATAAATAAATTTGTTAGTCTTTGAGTGCCTTGCTTATTTTGCTTTCATGGATCTGGGAGTTTCTCACCAGGGACTGAGGTTCCTGAAGATGTAAATGAAACATGGAGGGTGCAAACAATTCCACCTGTGAGGTTTGGTGCTGGCAGAAGCCGCTCGATGACGTACCATAGCCTGCATGGGCCCAGCAGAGGCAGGTGCAGTGCTAATCAATCAGTGCCCGCTCCTCACCTCTGGCCAGGAGGCACCTTTCAGGGGTGTGGGCATAGCTCTGTCTCCATGGCCCATTCAGCCTTCGGTGCCTTTGCCGAGCCTGCTATTAAAGATGGTGATTGTTTCCATTTCCCTGTGATTCGGGTACTTGTTTTTAGAGACCTGGATGAGACCTCACTGACAGCATGACATCAACTTTCATTTACCACCAGCTGGGTCAACTGGTGAACCTGCAGCATGAGACGTCAAAGGCTCCTGTAACCCAACACCAGCGGCCAGAGCCACCCGACTTCCCAGACTGTTTTGAACTGATTGGAAGTCCTAGGTCTGAATATGTCCCAGAGCTTCAGTCCAATTAAAAAAATTGTTTGGATTTAAAATGTGCTTTGGGTCTTTAATCCACTGGCAGGAGTTTCTTGCCCTCGCTAGGACATTATAGAGAAAAGTATGTTCAGTGTTATTAAAATGACTCACTGAGCTAGTCTGGTTGCTTAATGTGATTGCATAGAGCTTACCGTACTCAATGGAGCACGGTGAGATACTTGTCACGGTCTGCCAGGTCACGACTTGAAGCTGTGTTATCTGTGTGATATTTTCAGGATGCCTGTGGCCAGAGGAAATTAAAAGTTGCTAATACTCGCTGCCCTGAGCCAAGACTCAATTGCGGAAGAAGCACCTGCAGTGAAGGCCCGTATACCAGCTGTTTTCTCTCTTCTTGTCTGCTCCTAGATGAATTTTCATGCTGGTAAAAGGTGGAGGGTTGATGGCTGTAGACAGTGAAACCGTCTCTCCCCAGATCAGGCCTTCCCCAAACTGCTCCACTCATGTGCCTCAGCCTCCAAGAACCACCGTTTCAAGGGGGGCTGGTCAGTTTAGTCTCCATGACCCGTTGAATCCTGGGTCATCTTCTGCCGAGCTGGCCAATGACATGGCCAAGTGGTTCATTTAGTGGGTGATGACGTGTGAAAATGTACCCTTACCCTGTAGCAAATGAGCTCAAACCAGGGTTGGTCAAAACCATCCTGTCAAAACTGGCTTTCAGTGACAATTTGTGTTTTCAACTCAACAAATGTTGTGGAAAGTTTCTGCTTTCCACAGAACATATTTTAATTTTCATCAAATAAACCAAACAATTGCAAATTAAAATATTTTGTCTGAATTATGAAATGTTTTTATTTGGAAAGGGCAGGAGTTGTTTCTCAGTTGCCTCGTTTCCCCGTTTTCGTCCATGAGCTGGGATCCCTAGTCAGACCATATCTACCATGATGCACCATGGCCAGCGATGTTCATAAAACTTCCTCCTCACCATAAGACTGGCGGCGGTGGTGCATCATGGGAGACAGAGTTCAAACAAGGAGCCTGTCCTATAGAGTTCAAAAAAGCTAGCTGTGTTAGTTTAGTTCAGCCAAACAACAAGGAGTCCTGTGACACTTTTAAAGACTAACATTTATTTATCACATGAGCTTTCATAGGAGAAACTCCCACTTCGTCAGATGTTATAGAGGATGGTGGAAGCATGACACACCTGCATTCAGTTCCTACGAGATACTGCGGCAGCATTTCTAAATCAAAATATTTTGGATTTCAGTAGAAATGTTTGTTTTCAAACTTCTGCTGAAAAATCAAACTTTTCATGGGAAATTTGGACTAAAACAACTTTTTGTTGTAATTTTCCACTGGGTGCAGGGACCATTTCTCAATCAGCTCTGACTCAGCCCAGCTCAGCTGTCTGTGGCGCTCCAAGTAGCTGAAATAGAGCCAGGTGTATTTCAACTTGAGAGACCCAAGTGCTATTCTCAGGTCTGCCAGTGGCCAGCTGGGTGATCTTTGCCAAGTTCCTTACCACATCTGTGTCTTTGGTTTCCCCATTTTTAGAAGGAGCATATTGATGCCTACCTTGTTTGTAAATTGCCGTGCAACTCTCCAAGTGAAAAATGCTATCTAAAAGCTAGCTATTATTTATTAAGTCTTCGCCACCAAGCTCTATGTATTGCAGTGCTTTATCCATTAACTCTGCAGAACTTTGCGCTGTACCGTTGTCAGCGCTCTGATCTTGATTTATGCTGACTTTAGTTGGATGTACTTGTTATTCTGCACCTTGTATCACTTCACTCATACCAGCACAAACTGTGGGTGTGAAGCACAGCTAGCATTTTTCAGTCCTTTTTTAGTATAAATTAAAACTGATCAGGAAGATGGGTCTTTTTCCACAATTATTTTTGACAAGCTTTTTCATTTTTAGTGACATTTTTCTTCAAGAGCGCTTTGGGTTTCCACCAAAAAATATGTGTTTAGAGTTCTTTTGGTTTGGTTTTGAACAAAAATCTGAAAATTGTCATTAAAAATTGGACATTTCTGGTGGCAAATTCCACTCGTGAACCAAACATTGGTGGGTGGGGGGAACAATTTTCAATTTTTAATGATATTTTTTGACCAGCTCAGGTGTAAATGACTTCAGAAGGGGCAGGAGACCAGGGAATCAGATGACACCTCAAAGTATCATTGCCTGACTGGAAAGTGAGATGGAGTCTTTTGGTTTTGGTGCATTGCCTTATTTGAAAAAGGGCTGAATGCAAATTGGCAGTAGGAACCCCTAGATTTGGCCCGAGGTTAGGACCAGATTTCTTGCTCTTCATATTTCATAGATCTAGACTAAAGATAAGTAACTGGTGGGCTATTCTCCATGTCAGCGTCTGTCTGATGGAGTAAGTGTCATTTTAGTTGCTGTATTTATGCTTGACCCAGTGAGTGGTTCAAAATTGAATGCTGGAGCCTCAGAACTACAAAGCCTTCAACCAATTTGTGTTGGGCTTATTTTTCCATCTCTTTGTACAGCATTTGCTATCCTGGGTACCAAGTGCTGTCTGGGGCTCCCTGGAGCTATCAAAATGTTAAGCAAAAGTTTTCACCTGGTCAATGACATTCAGCGATCAGTGTACGTAACTGATGTTGTTATTTAGATTGTAGTTGTGCGTGGAGGTCCTGGCTCTTTTGTGCAAGGTGCTGTACAAATATTATAGAGGCAGTCCTTGCTCTCAGAAATTTACAATCTAAGTTTAAGACTAGGATCAGTAAATGGATACAAAAGACAAACAGGAGCACAAGATAACATTGAGACATGTGCTCTTCCCCACGCTCCCTGAATACTGGGCCAAATCACAGAGAAACATGCTGAGATACTTCTACAAGGCAAGTAACGGCTGTAATCTGTTGAAGAGATGTTCTAGACTAAGAGTGGGGTTGTACTTCATCTCCTATTCAGAGACAGCAACAGGTGTTTGAAAAGTAGACTATTTTTTTTCTCCTCCACAAAGTTCAGGGAGCTGGAATGGTTTTCCAGCATCTTTGCCATTCAGCCCTTGGTGGTTTTTGGTAATGCTCTGCCATAGTGGATTGGAGATTGGGTTCCTTAACAGACTGAGATCAATGTTCACTGAGAACTGGACTGAAACTGGTGAGGTTATTTTAAATGGTGGAAGGAGAAACCTTTGTGCTCTAGCTCTCAGCTGGGGATGGTGTCCCAAGCCCACTGTAAGATGAATCCTCAGGCTGGTGGATCAATCAGTCCTATGGTGTTGATGATGCTCATAGGAACTCATCCTCGTGGGTACAATGACTGTGTTTAAATCTACTGATCATTTGGGGGGTGGACTAAGGCAGGATAATGACAGGGAACAGGCAAAGGTACAGGCAAAAGGGGGTCAGACCAGGTGCTAAGAAAGGTATGGCTTAGAGATGCAGTGCAAGGATCGGTTTTATCCAGGGGTGGCTTGGTATGACCTGGGTAGCCAAGGTGCTAGGTGGAAATATTGGGGCGGAGATGCTCAGTAAAACTTGGAAACAGCCACGTGCCTATTGTGGTAGGGACTAGTCACCTGCATCCAAGTCTGCCCAGACCCAGAGAAACTATAGTGACCAAATTCCAAAGGGGCAGCCCTGTTAGTCTAGTTCAGCAAAATAGGCAAAGAGTCCTACGGCACTTAAAGACTAACAAATTTATTTATTGCATGAGCTTTTGTGGGAGAAAATCCCACTTTGTCAGATCCCTCAAAGATGGGAGAGCTTACAGAATGGCAGGAAAATAAATGCTAGAGAAGGCATCTGCCTTTGTACCCCCAGCTCTGGCCTTTGAGAGCAAAACTACTAGTGCAAGATGCTGTCTGGGCTCTCTGAGGCTAGCAACTTGCCCTGACACCTGCAAGGGGTAGGAGGGCTCTGTGCTGTGAGAGGGCTTAGACTCACCATGACACCACAGTCAAGCCACTTCACCACCCTGTGCCTCAATTTTCTCATCTGTAAAATAGCACTAATTAATAGTATTTAAACCTCCCTCACTGCAGGCAGTTGAATGGCTTAATTAGAGTCCCTGGTTTTTAGATATGTGGGCAGGCAAAGGGGAGGGTACATTCCCTGCACAGTCACCATGATTGTGCACCCAAACCGGGCATTTGCACATGGTAAATACCTATGCAGATGAAACATGCTGTTGCAATACACACTTTGGCCTAATTGTTTTCTTTTAAACTTAGTCCTTAATGTTTGAACAGGCCTGTGGGGATGAGACACTGCACGAGAGCCAAACGTTATTATTGTTTTTATCCATTCAAAGACTGAAAGAGCAATCGACAATCTAATTTCAGCACCAAACAGGTTTTTCCCCCTCATTCTTTTGCTTCAAGTAAAATGGCATGAAAAGCTGCAAAACTATTCCCATCTGTGCCAAGGACATGCGAGGGAGACTAGCTAGATTCAACAGGCAGCTCTTGCTGCGAAGGCTTCTGGCTTCGTTCACTGATTGCAAACTGCATTTCCTTAAAAGGAGACAGTTCCTGGTGCCCAGTCTCAGCTGCCCTCTTGACACTGCTGTAGCTTTCTATTCCCCTTCTCCATTCCTTGCTGGCATGGGGCTTGAAGACAGCTCGAGCCACCGCTCCTTAGGTACCTTAGTCCATGACTGTGTGAGGAAACCTGGGGACAGGGTGGCCAGCTCAATGCTCACAACACAAGGATGCTGCCCACACTCTGCTGTGCATCGTCCTAGCCCCTCCCTTGTGCAGGCCGGCTGCTTTTCCTCCCCTTTGCCAGGTTCCCTGATGCTTTCGCTCCCCTTGCAACACTCAGTGGGGGAGGAAGGGTGAATGCCTTTTGGTTTCCAAAGGGGTGGCATTGGGTGGAGTTGTCTATGGAGCAAAACTGTGTGGCTATAGAGCTGTTTTCTTCAGGTCAAAAAAAACAAGGAGTTGTGTGGCACTTTAAGACTAACAGGTTTATTTTTCGCATGAGCTTTCATGGGAGAAAATCCCACTTCGTCAGATGCTTCGAAGATGCCTTTTACTCTGCTCCTTATGGACCTCATCCATCTTTGTTGCTCCCTCTGCTTGCCTAGCGCTGGCCTCCCCCATGCTATTCCTTTCTACAGCCACCCCTTGGCTGGAGCAAAAACCTTCTCTGCAGCTTCTGCCAGGGAAGGGATCCGTGGTTTTTGCTTTCAGCTGCATAGAATGTTATCCCAATAAGCTTTGGTATTAAGAGATAAGTTGTCTGCATGCATCTCTTAAGCAATGCAACAGGTTTTACAGGGACAACTCCTCTCTGCCCTTATTTCTGGTTTTAATCAAGCAGAGCTCTCCAGTTCAGTACCTCGTTTTAAAAGAAAAAAAATTAAAGTTTGTGGAGGGGTCTATCAAATGGTTGAACAATCTCCCAAAAGAAAATGAGGAAGCCCCTTTAAAATGGGGAAGAAGCAATACTCATTTTTAATACAACATGCGAGTAACTGGGGAACTCACTGCCACAAGATACTGAGTCAAAAGGCTTAATGTAAATTAAAAACTATCGATCACTTTAACAAAGTTCCACAGTCATGCTAGCCCAGCTAAAAATGTGTATGAATCCTTCTGTTTCAGGTTATAAATCAGTCACCTGACTGTGGGTAGAAACTTTTTTTCTCTATTTCCAGCTGCTTATTAGTTCCAAAAGTGCAGGGGACTGGACTCGATGACCTTGCGTGATCCCTTGCAGATTCTATGATAAGCATCAATTTATAGAGGTTTTAAATGTTCCTCTGGGGCATCTGCAACTGGCCCCTGTCAGAGAAGGTCGCTGGGCCATGGTTAGACCAAGTATGGGAGTGTTTGTTCCTCCTTTCCCATATCTTTGGTCAACTAACACTGCAGTGGGGAACAGACTGTAGGATACAGATCAGCATTTGCAAGCGGAGCTGGACTGGATGAATTACTAGCTGTTTTCCATCTCTGATGGTAGATGACTCTAATATTCCCCCATCTGATTTACGGGATCAGTAGATGGGTGTTTCTGGAGACAGTCTGCACAGAGTCTACTGAGTTCACCTCCACCATGCTGCTATTTCGAGTGTGCAAGTTCAAGCCCTGCCGGTGTGAGTGTGTCTCCCTGCACAGCGTAGACCAATGGTTTTCAAACTTAGGGTCAGGACCCAGTCCTGGCTCGCACAGCCTCAGGCTCCCCTGATGCCTCTGCCGAAAGACTGGACTGCATTGCTGAGCAATGTAATTGTTGGGTTCTGGGCATAAATGATCAACTGGGTCCTGAGAAAAAAAGTTTGAAAACCACTGGTGTAGATGTTACATACCCAAGGAGGTGAGGCTCCTTTATTTTTAGTTTTCTTTTTCACAAGTTGCAGGTTCGGCTGTATTGTTTATCTCAAGCAATGCAAAATCAAACCAAAAATTAGCACATCCTTGATTGTATTTTTGCATGTCAGGCCCCTGCACAGGCAACCTCTGCCCACCTACTTTGTGAATGTGCTCTCAACCCGAACAGCTATCCCTGCTACTCAGGGGGAACTATTACATAAACAAGTGCTGCAAGCTCTTTATCTGAGCAAAAGGTCTGGCATATTCGGAGTGAAGTAACTCAATGTGAGAAATTATCCTTAAAAACATTAACATATATAGAGAGTTCCTTGAAACACAGTTTCCAGAGGGGTAGCCGTTTTAGTCTGTTTCAGTAAAACCGATGAGGAGTCCTATTAAAGGCTAACAAATCTATTTTGAGCATAAGCTTTTGTGGGTTGGAACCCACTTTCTCAGATACATGAAGTGAAAACAGAAATTTGTTAGGCACATATACACATGCAAAGAAGGGTGAGTCACATTATGTGGAGGACCAGGACGCCTTGTTTCCTTTGAAAACCAGGATTTTGTTTTCCTATGGAGAATTTTGATTTTTTTCTGACAGAAGCTTGAAAATTGAAAACTTTAGGCTGAGAAAATAATCCATTTGGAAATGAGTCATGGGAGTTGTAGTTCAGATTCCTCTTTTTCCCATTTTCCTCTATGAGTCGGACTCCCCATTCTGCATCTCCTCTGATGAACCACAGGCTGGCTTGCCTCTTGAAGAAGGTAAGCCATTAGTCATGGCAGGGGTGCATCAGGGGACATGTCGTCTGGTGGGGCAACCTGGCTTACAGAGGGAAATGGGTCTGAGAAGCAGCCAGACAACAGCTCCAATGAGGCATTGCTGCAGCAATTCCAAGAGAAGTATTTCAGGGTTTTGATGGAGAGTTGGAAGTTTCCCAGAAAGCAGATACTTCTATTTGGAAACTTCTTCTTGGGAACCCACTTTTCCACTGAAAAAACAGGTTTGAATCAGCCCTACCATATTCCATGGTCACTGTTAAGGCTAGTGGCTCTCAGTCTTTTCAGGCTACTGAACCCCTTTCAGGAGTCTGATTTGTCTTGCTTTCCCCAAGTTTCATCGCTCTTAAAAACGCTTTGCTTGCATACTCAGACATAAAAATACAGGCCCATCACAGTGCACTATTACTGAAATGGCTTACTTTCTCCTTTTACCATAGACTTTTTAGATAAATCAGTTGGAGGATAAATATTATACTTGCATTTCACGGTGTAGCATACACAGAAGCATAAACAAGTCATTGTTGGTATAAAACTTTAGTTTGCACTGACTTTGCTTGTGTTTTTTATATAGCCTGTTGTAACTAGGCAAATACCGAGATAAGTTGATGCACCCCTTGGAAGACCTCTGCCTACCCCAGGGGTTTGTGGACCTCAGCTTCAGAACCACACTAAACAACTGGATGATGCAGGACTTCACCTTTTCCCCTTCACCCTCACTTACATGCAGCTCCAGCCATCAGAACTGCTTGCCTCTGCTGGCCAACCATGAGCCTTTCGAGTTTTTGAGTGACTTTGCGGATAAAGTTCCTCTAAGAGGCTTGCACCCTCGGTCTGTGTGCTGGTTGTGCTGTGTCTCGGGAATTAGGTCCTGCATTTCTTTCCTGCATGTACATTACCTGCATGAAGATCATTTCATATCTTGACTTCAGAGTCACAGACTAACAGCAGGACCTTGTTGCAAATGCAAAAAAAAAAGGCATTTTCAACAGAAACTTAGCCGCAGGGGTGTAAGAGGAAGCCGAGTTGGGCTGACCACATAATTGTGTGTCCAGACTATACACACACACAGCCCCCTTGGAAGTGCAGAGATGGAGGGGACTTCAAGGAGTCATCTAATCCTTCTTCCTGCGCTAAGGCACAATTAGGTGACCCTAACCCATTCCTGACAGGCATTTGTCCCTCCTTTTTGTATAAACTTCCAATGGTGGGGACATGTTAAACTGTACAGACTTGTAACTTGCACATACATGCAACTGCAACTCATTTCCCAACTTCTCAAAGGTTTAATTGCAGAGCATTGTGGTGTTGCCTCAGTAGTAACATTTTATTTTTTACCAAATATCTGACAGGGCATCTACCAGTAAGATAGAGAACTGGACTGGGAATTGGAGGATTTGAGTCTTTGGCTGGCTTTGCCCCTGATCTGCTGTGTGACCTCAGGCAGGTGTGCCTCAGTTTCCCCATTCATAAAATGGGAATAAATTACTTTCCTGCCTTACATTACAAGGCATTGGATTTATGGATGAAATACTCTATAGGACAGCAAATGACCATCAATGTTAGTTGTAAACTATTAAGAAGCAACATGTAATTTAAAAATAAAAAGCAAAATGAAAAAAAAGGAAACCTTATCGTGCAATAGCCTGGCTTTTTATGCTAATTTACAACATGCTATTCTGTTCTATGTAGGCTTTTATACTGTGCTCATCAGTGGTGTAGCTGAGCACCTGCCAAGAGCGTACAAAGCAATATGACTACACATCTGTCACGTGTTGTTAGTTCTCTCATCCTCTCTGCAGAAGGAGAAGAATGTAGTGTGTTTTGTTTTGATAGGGTGGGTTTTTCTTTTCTTAAATATATCTGCTGCTTTGGAGGGGACAGGGTCGAGGAAATGTGCTTTGCACTTGCTTGGAAAGCAGGGAGGTCTGTGCTGGTATTTAGTTCCTGGGGGAGTTCATTCCAGTCTCAGATGAGTCCCTGGAGATGGTTCTGTCTCCCGTGCAGATGAACTTGACTCCTATTACTGAGAATCCCCATATGCCAGAGGAGAGATGATATTGATGTGGTTTCCATCGCAGAGCACTGAATGGCCCTCCAAGTATCGTGGGTCTGGGCTACGGAGCCCTTCAATGACCATTAGCCTTCGCTTCCATCAGCGATGGGTCTCCAATCCACTTGTGTGCAACAGTGCCACGCTGCTGACCGTGAAATCACCGGTGCTGAGGAGGCAGGGAGGGGCACGGATTCTGAGACTGGAAAAAGAGAGATGCATCGTGTTGGACCTGAGTGCACTGCTGTTGAAGTCAGTGCGGTTTCCTGGGCAGATCAGCCCCTGCCTGTGCTGGTCTTTGTCTCTTGTTGCTCTGCCTCTGGCTGGGATTTACTGGCAGAAGAGACCTAACAGGGAAGTGGGGAATGCTTGAGCACAGGAAGCAGGCAACGTTTGGCACAAGTATATCATAACACAGGTGGCTAAGAATCACTTACTCAATTATGCACACGTAGGGGAGATAAAAGCAACATTTGGAGCTTTATGGGCAACATTAAAAGGTGAGAATGAGATTTTACATCCATGCATTCGGTTAGAGGAGAAGCGGAAGGCTGTTTCCCACCCCCGTACATATGTTTGGACCTCAGGGGGCAATTGAACCCCTGCTATTGATGTCTGATCTGGGACTTCTGGCTGGGGACTGGCTGGACCAACTTCTTTTTATGGCTGTATGTGCAAAGTGCACATTGGATCCACCTCCCAGATAGATGCTATACTGTGCCCACAACTGTCCAAATAAGACACATATTTTAAAGGAAAAAGTCTGAGCTGTGCTGCTGATAGATACTTAAAGCAGAAAGTTAAAATATCTGCTTTATTTCTCCTCCCCATCCCTACCCCCACAGTACAGGTTTACTTTTTACACTTTGTGAAACTTAGAACCATTGCGGGAATAAGAGAAGCAGGAGTGAGCGTCAGTGTTGCCAACTCTTGTGATTTGGATCATCTGTCTTTGTGTTCTTAAAGCCCCAGCTCCTGGAGTCATGCCAATAGGAGAATCTCCTCTTTCATCCATACCTTAGCATGTGCAATCATCTCCCCTGCCCCAGTGGTGGCAGAGGAAAGCACAGAAGTGGGACCCCAGTGCACCCGAAGGCGGAGAATCCAAGAAACATGCAAAAAGACCCAGTTTTATTTTTGAAGACCTTATGGTTTCGTGGGGCTTGACTCACGATTTTTGGACAGCTAGAGTTAGCAGTCCATGAAGTTTCTCTGTCCTGTGTCCGTCTCTTCACCACAGAGCTTCAGCTGAGAACCTGGCTTGTCCTTCCTTTAGCTTGGATCCTGTAACATAGTTAAAGAAGCAACACACATCCTGGCAGAGAGTGAAACTCCAGAAGACAGTTTCTCTCACCACCTGGCTTTCATGCACTAGCCCAGTGTCCCTGTTTGCACATCCAGTGCTGGAGGGAAATGTTTGCTTTTATTCAATTACAGAAAATTATGGAAATATTTCTGCTACAAACCATACGCCTTTAAGAGGAGGCGCAGGGAAGCTAGCTGCTCTTTGTGCACTGCTAGAGAAATTACAGGGCAAAAGAGAACATACAAAAGCTCTGGGTCTTCACCAATATATTTTCACCTAAAGAGCTCAAAGTTGAGAAAGGTGGGTTAAGTTTTACAAACCCCATCTGCAGGTGGGAGGCCTGAGACAGAGGCTGAGCAACTTGTCCAAGGCAACATAGCAAATCAGTCACAGGGCAGAGAATCAGCACCATGGTCCTTGAGACCTATTCCTATTCTGCTGCGAGGTCTTTGAGAACAGAGGCTGTTGGACAGCGCCTCAAAGGGAGCCAGGCGCTGAGCGTTCATTGTTCTCTGTGTTTATAAAGCTGTTGTCAGCATGGGGCCCTGGTCTCGATTAGGTGCCACAGTGAGACAATTAAATGAGAACTGTCTTGCAGTAACTGCTGCCCAGGAAATTATACCCCGCCCCTGAATCCTCCAGCTGCCTTGTACTTATTGCTCGTGTAGCCATCTCGTTCTAGCCCTCTGTCCCTACGCTGGCACCCTGCTGCCATCCTCACGTCCCCATCTACAGAGTCTCATTGCCCCAGCCATGTCTATAAATGCTGCTGCCTGCGTGTTAAACTGACAGTGCCTCTTTAGTTCTCGAAGGTAAACGAGTTCTCTTTTCCTCCTCCCCAACCCAAAGCTTAGTTAAATTCTTCTATTTCCTTCATCTTTTGATACATGCAAGTACCCATTCCTCACCCTTTTCTGTGGGGAGGGTCCTGGATGTGACTCCTGAAGACTGGACTACAGGGGCAGCCGTGTTAGTCTAGTCCAGCAAAACAAGCAAGGAGTCTGGTGGCACTTTTTAAAGATTTTCCTCCCATCCTCTAAGTTCCCCCATCTTCAAAGCATCTGACAAAGTGGGATTTTCTCCCAGGCAATCTCATGTGATAAATAAATTTGTTAGTCTTTAAAAGTGTCACCAGCCTTCTTGCTTGTTTTGTTATACCTGGGCACATCTCAGGCCCACTTCCAGCTTCCCTGACAAACCCAAGTCATGAACCGGATCCCATGAGCCAGGTCTTCAGAGGCATTAACCACACCATCTAACCCCATCTGAAATCCATACAGATGGGAAGCTAGCCTTCTATTCCAGGTCAAATTTGCCTGCAGCTTGTAGTGTCTCAGCCCTAGTCTACACTTAGGGCTTTTCCAGTAGCAGTCAACCAGCATTTACGCAAGGCATGTGAAATGCCTTTCATAAATGCTGGTCACTTCCTAAGCTGCTGGGACACACTGGGGAAAGCCAACCACAAATCCCTTGCAGTTGGCTTTCCCCTCCCATCCCCTGGCCCCCAGGGCTCCCGGCACTGACTTCCAGGAGCGCAGTAGCAAGTTCAGACTCGCTGCTACACGATCCCAGAACGCCCAGCTGACGGCAGCAATTTTGCTGCTGTCAGTGTAGACATAGCCCTAGACTGCAGGCTCGTCACATCTCACCGGCTTATGGACCTCACTGGTGCTTGGGTAACCCAAGGGCTGTAAGGAGCAGGGTAGGTGACCAGTGTGGTCTGATCTTCTCTCAGGGTTGGCATCGAATCGGTGTCCTCGTATCATGTTACAGCTGTGTTGCTGAAAACTCACTGAGGGTATGTCGACGCTGGAGCTGCTGTTAAGTTGACCTGAAAAGGTTGACTTAAAGTCAACCTTGTTAAGTCGACTTAGAGAGTCCACACTGAAAACTCCTGTCGACTGCCTGCTTCCACACTGGCAGGTGCTAGGTCGATGGAGGAGTGATGCATAGTGGGTAGGTGTCCCACATTGCCCCAGAGAAGTGCCCTCCTCCCCCAGCCACTCCTTTCATACAGGAAGGGAGCACGGCACCCTTCGTGGTGGCCAGAAACTCTGGGACGGGGCCTGGAGGCCAATTAGGTTGACTTAAGGGCTTTTCCTGTCTACATTGGCTTATGTCGACTTAATAAGGTTGACTTAAGCATTAAGTCAACCTTAAAAGGAGGTGTTATTAAGTCGAATTAAGGAAGTGTTTAAGTTGACTTAATAAAAGCCCACTGCGGCTGCGGGGATCTGTAGGTCGATTTAACCTTCCTTTAGCTGACCTAAGGCTCCAGTATAGACGTGCCCTGAGGATCCTGCCTACTCACGGCAAAGACTTCACAAGAATAGGCAAGATAGAGTTGGTGTCCTTCTGGCTAACTTACAGCCTAGAAAAGTGACTTAGCTTCTGCAGTTTCAGCTGGCTCCAGTATCTTCACTTCTTACAGCTGCTTGGAAAAACTCTGATGGAACCTTTATCCCTCAAAAACCAAAGCACTTCATGAAATCCTGTGGCTTTTGCAGACATCATGTTGGAGAAAAGTCAGAAGAAATAGTTCCAACAATGTCAAAATGTCCCACATCAACCTTTTGAGAGTGAAACATCACTTTAGAATGTTGTTTATGAATTATTTGACATGCTATGTTATAGTAATATGAATCTGAAAAAATCAATTAAGAAAATATTTTAATTTAGTCAAAGGAAAACACTTTTGATTGATCTGACAAAAAATCGAGCATAAATTTTGTCTTTCACAGAGAATTGCCACATTTCTAAGACCTGACAATCCTGCGCAAAATGGAATTTGTCCTCCACGTAACTGTACTTCCTGTCTTTTGGGGTGTGTGAATGGGTTCTTGCATTCAGAGTGCAAAGTCCTTTGGGAGTTTTTGGAAGGCAGTGGCTAGATATGTGTAAATACAAGAACTGGCTAGTGCAGTGATATTCACTTAGAGGTTCAACAAGGACAAGTGTAAAATCCTGCACTTGGGACGAAAAAACCCCATGTACTGCTACAGGCTGGGGAGTGATCAGCTAAATAGCAGCACTGGAGAAAAGGACCTGGGAGTCATGGTGGATGGGAAGCTGGATATGAGTCAGCAGTGTGCTCTTGCTGCCAAAAAGGCCAATGGCATACTGGGCTGCATCAGAAGAAGTGTTACCAGCAGATCGAGGGATGTGATCATTCCCCTCTATTCTGCACTAGTGAGGCCACATCTGGAATACTGTGTCCAGTTTTGGGCTCCCCACTACAAAAAGGACATGGACAAATTAGAGAGAGTCCAGAGGAGGGCAACCAAAATGATCAAAGGGCTGGAGCACAAGCCCTATGAGGAAAGACTGGAAGCATTAGGCTTATTTAGTCTGCAGAAGAGAAGACTGAGGGGGGATTTGATAGCAACCTTCAACTACTTGAAGGGTTGCTCCAAGGAGGAGGGAGCTCGACTGTTCTCGGTAGTAACAGAGGGCAGAACGAGAAGCAATGGCTTCAAGTTACAGCTGGGGCGGTCCAGGCTGGATATTAGGAAAAACTTCCTTACTAGGCGAGTGGTGAAGCATTGGAATAAGTTGCCTAGGGAGGTGGTGGAATCTCCATCTCTGGAGGTGTTCAAGTCC
>ML682073.1:2160999-2387610 GCA_007922195.1 Podocnemis expansa | reverse complement strand
TGGGAGTGGTCCTGCTTTTTTTGGCAGGGGGTTGGACTAGATGACCTTGTGGGGTCCCTTCCAACCCTATGATTCTATGATTCTATGATCTGCCTGCAGGCACATTTGAGAATTTTATGATGAGGCAAGCCATTTGCAGTTTCAGCCCCAAGCAACAGTGCTTATGCTGTCAGCCCGGGGTGGCAAATTTAATTATAAATTCAGATAAGGTGCTGGGCAATACAGGAGGCCTTGGTGGGCTATTGAGTTTCACTGGGCTAGCATATACATTTTCCACTGGCCTCTGCTGGAGGAAATGAGAACCACATCCCTGGGTTTTAGGCTGTCTATTGCTAACTCCAAATGGAGATTCTCCTTTAGCATACGCCTGGCTTTAGGTGCAAGAATACATGAGCTTTTCCCTTGCTGTGGCCACGTAGCTCCATGGTGTGCAACACTGTTATGTAAGATAACTTTTAGGTAAAAACTCTCTCAACACACTGCGCCATACTTGCACCATCAGTGCTCCAAGGCCAATCTCGCCTTGCTGTTGGGAAATGTCTGTGGGGAGAAATGGGAGAAGGTAGTTCTGAACTAAGTGAGGCCCAGAGAGGCGCTAGAAAAAGGCACATCAGATTGAGTCTCTCTTCAGTGACGCAAAGTGACGTATCAGTGGGAATCTAACTTTACAGCAATTCAGATTGAGAGCTGCCCAAAGCTGCCCTGTGCAATCCAGCGTCCAGTCACACCTCATCTGACAACATCTCATCAGTTCCCTGAGAACAAGGACGATAAGGGGATAAAATAATGCCAGAAATGGCTGCATCAATTGGGAAAGCTACTTCAGGCTTTCATTAAAGTAGCAGAGAGCAGGACAGGGTGCCTGGAGCTTCGCTCAACAAAGAGATCTCAAAACACCACCAAAGTTATTTCTCGTTATTTCAATCATAGGAACACACAGAGGGGGGCAAGGTAGTCACACTGAGAAGAGGGGAAAGGAGTTTACAAGGCAAAACTCACAACTTGTCTCCCCTCTGTGTCTCTAAATGTTGCCCAGCTGCTCCTTTTTAAAGCGTATTAATGCATTGCATTTATATAGCCTGTCATTAAAGGACCTCAGCGTTTTATAAACATGAACAACTTGAGCCTTGAAAAGCTTCAGAGAAATAAGCACTGAAATGCTTCAGAGAAATAAGTCCCTGTTCCCTCTCCTCTGCCAATTTACAGATGGCAGAGAAGTTATGTATAGAGAGAGAGGGAAGGCCATGGAAAGAAATTTAAGGCACTGAGCTGGGCCTTAAGAGCCAAAAGTTCAATTTCTGGCTCTGCTGCATATTTTCCATGTGACCCTGGGCAAGTCACTTAACGTCACCAGTGTTGCAAACCCTCTTGACAGTTTTGCAGGGATGGGAGTGGCTGAGATGGCACTAAAGGATCCAGTGTGAATTGCAGCCTTGCCTACACAGCGGAAACACTTTTGATTGACTGCCTGCCCCACTTGCCTGCCTCCTGGGGAAGATCGATCAATCTGAGCGGGTGTTGGAAGAGCTCTCTCCCATGCCCCAAAGCCATTCTTGCTGGAGCTGGGGTGGGGGAACAGAGTGGTTCTGCCCTCTCCTGGTGACCAGACATCCCAATATTAGGGGGTTTGTCTTGTATAGGCGATTATCTCTCCCTTCCCCCAGTGCCATGATTTTTGCCGTTTGGCTTCCCTATAGCTTTGCCCCCACTCACCCACCTGCTTTGCAACATCTGGTCTGAGAAGGGGCAGAGCGAGGTGGAGAGACTTAGACCAAAGGTTCCCAAACGGTGGCTTGGAGGGTCGAAAGTGGCCTTGGGAGCTTTCAAAGTGGCCCTGCTGCTGGCTGCAGAAGGGAGCTGTTTCCTAAGGATCCAGCTGGAGCACATTGCTGAGGAGCCAAAAGACCTGTGCAGGCTCCTTGCTGCAGTCAAAGGGATGGAAGAGAGCGGTCCCCTCCCTCTGGCTGTCGCAGGGGACACAGCCAAGCGCTCTGTCTGGAGCCAGCGGGAAGAGTGCACTGATTTTCTATCCCCCTGGATGCAGAAAGGAGCCACTGCCTGGGGACCCAGGTGGAGGTCATAGGACTACAGGATGTACGTGGTTTCCCTGCTGCAGCCAGGGGGACCAGACCCTCCTTGCTGATAGAGGCAGGGTGGTAAAACTTCTATCTCTGACCCTCCCCAAAAGGTTGGGAACCACGGCCTTTAAGGGGGGGGGTGACCCCTGTGCAGCTGTCCAGGCCTGGGAGGAGGATGATTCACCCCAGGAAAGGCAGAAGGCAGCTGGGATCTAAATGACTTTTGGGTTAGAGGGGCAGTGTGCGAATTGAGCTGGGATATGGGGTTGACTTGCAGGCTGGGGGAAAGAAATAATTGCTAGGCAGGGGATGGGCTGGGGAGTTGAAACATCTGGCTCAGAAAAGAGCTGGAGAAGTTCAGAGGTAAGCTCCAGCAATGGCTATTAGCTGGAATGGGCAGGGATGCAAAACTGCTCTGAGGCTGAATACATCTGTGCTTTGGTTCTCCCTCTGTAAATGGAGACAACGACCTTTCTTCTCTCCTGTCACTGGTTTCTCCTTTAAGCTCTTGGTGGAAGAAGCTGAGCATTTGCACAGTGCCTAGCAAAACAGGACCGATCTTGGACAAGGGCTGTAGGACTACGGATCAAACAGTGCAACTCTGGGATTGTGATCGATGCTTTGACTCAGGCCTGTGGCTAGGAAAGAAACCCAGGAGTTCTGCCTCAGTCTGCCATGCCTCTCTCTGCTTTTCTCCTGCTCAAATACTAACTTCAGCTGCTGTTATAGGGTACAGGAAAAGGAAAAAATAAACACAAGGCTGAATGGAAAAGCTCAGGTCAGACTTCTTTTCTGGTTTTTTGACTGATTCTCTTTGTGCAGTTAATCTTTCTGAACATCTCCTTGCTCTGTGCATGACATAGCTGCCTCGGTTGTGGTTTTCTTTTGTTGGGTGTCTTTCTTTTGTTGCCTTTCTCTTTGTGGAAAAAGCAAGAGAGAGGAGATAAAACTACCCAGATGCAAGGTTTTTCTCCAGAAAAAGAGAAAGGAAGAAAGAGAGAAGGGAAGGAAATCAAGGTGCACAGTCTTTAAGTGTGTTTCAGGTGCATCCCAAGTGCCACTGATCACAGCTCTTAGAGCCATTAAGAACATCTCTGGTTCCTCAGTGAGAGAACAGCCAGTGCCCAGCTGCGAAATTTTCTTTCAGTGAGAAATACCCCATTCTGTTTTGAAGCTAGACATCTCGTGGTGGCATTGAAAGTCTATGCAGTGGGGCTACATGGTACCAAAGAGTCCTTTACTGCTAATGGTCAAATTGGGTACCTGACTCTGGGCAAAGAGAAAATGGCTTGTAGCTGTCCCAACCAGTGCCTAATACATTTCTCTGTACTGGAAAAATCAAGATGCAGTCTGGCATAGGTGGCAGTTTCTGTTTGGTCAAGGACAAGATCAGCAAAGTCTTGGAGGTCAATATTGCATTGGCAAAATCGTATGTAAATCCAAAGCGGCAAGCAGTGTTTTGGATTAGGATTGGAGAACATGGCGGAAGTTGTGTTATCGTGCAGTGTCTAAAGACTGAAGCTAAGATCAGCATCTGATTGTGGGAGGCATTGTCTGTCTGCACAGTAAGAGAGTTCCTGCCCTGAAGGGTGCACAGTGCAAATAAATGAGGCATGGATACAACCTAGGTCTGCTTACAGCCCTGGCTTCTATTGCCCAGCATGCTGTTATGCCACCTCCCCATTAACTTGTTTGTCAGGCTGGGGGTAGCTACTTGACAGCCTCCTAGGGAAGGGAAGGGGGGCCTTGCTCAATTTCTGGGCCTTTCAGAGCCTTACTAGTACTATTCACAGCCATCAGGAGTGGCGAGACCAGTGGTAGTCTGATGGGGACTTCTCACTTTCCCATAAAATCACTTGACACGGTAGTATAATGACTCTTGCTGTGATTTGTTGCCATTGTCACATAATTGGGGCCATCAGATATATTTTGTTCCCCTCAGGGAACTTGGGTATCCTGTTCTGCAGGCCTCCATGCATGTGCGGACGCTTTCCAAAGGCTGCAACTCCTCCTTGTTTGAGGAGTACCCTTGGCTCAGGGTGACTGATTCAGTCCAAGAGGATCAATGGGATGCCAGCAGAACTGTTCGTACGCTCTTTTTCCCTCGGGGTAATCTGGCACACTCTGTGATGGCTGAACTTCAGTGGCTTGGGAAAGAGAGTTGGGTGGATGCCTGCTTTGCGCTATATCCTGAGCAGGACCGGCTCTGCTGTGAGGCAAGAGACAGACATCAATCAATCAAATCATAGGGCTGGAAGGGACCTCGTGAGATCATTGAGTCCAACCCCCTGGGAATTGAACCCAGGCCCTTCTGCATGTTAAGCAGAGGTGCTAGCCACATGGCTTCAGGTGACAGTTCTTAGGGGGTGCCTGGTCCCCCTGAAGATCAGGCTGGCTCCCGCCTCTCCAACTCTTTCCTAGAAGCTCAGGCCCTGTTAGTCAACCTGCGGCGTAAGTCACGTAGGCGGTGTGTACTTTAAATCCCTCTGCAGGCAGATGCTGGAGATTTATGCATTTTGGAAAACCGTTTTCAACCTCCATGAATAAGATGGGGGGGCAAATAAAAATTTGGCTTGGGGCGCCACAACCCCTTGAGCCGGCTCTGATCCTGATTGAAAACTGATAAGGCGATAGATCTCCTGCTTCTCATTGTCCATCTTGGGGTAAGCCATCCACAGGAGTGCAGGCTGTGACTTTCTTTGGCATCTAATGCTGTTCCTGGGTCTGCACAAAGGTAGTAGAGATGAGTGAATCATGAACTTTTTGGGGGGATCAGTGGCAAGTCCAAAAAAAAAAAAAAAAAAGACCAAGGAGGAGAGGGGAAATTCTTTCAGGCCAAACCAAAATTTTCTGAAATTTCCTATGAATCAAAAAGTCAGATGTTTTAGTTCAACAATCACAATGTTTTGTTTCCATCTAAACCATTTGAACATTGTTTTTAAAGATGTCAAAGGCAATTTTTCAGATGAAATTTGTTTCAAAGCCCAAAATCCAAAACCTTCCATTTAGGCAAGGTCAGAATGAACTGTTTCCATTCTGTGATTTTCACAAGCTCTTTGACAAACGATTGGACAAAAAGGATGTATATGCATCATGTTGTGAAGAAGAGTTGTGGGTCAGCTTGAAAACTTGGCTCCTTCACCAACACAGGCTGGTCTAATAAGACATCACCTCACCCCCCTTGTCTCACAAATCAACAAATCAGTGTTGCCAAATCTGCATTTTCTTGGACAATTGGGGGGGGGCAAACATGTCTCTCGGCTCTAGTTAAAAGGTGAGACCAAGGGTTTCCCAGGGAGTCACAGAGAAGCTGTGGTCCCAGACAGGGAGGGAAATGAAGATTTATCTTGTAAACTAAAGACAGGTGGTTCCGTTTTCTAGTCTTCTATGATCCCAATGACTGAGAACCATCCAACCTGCAAGGATAGAGCGTACCTTCTTAAAACTCCTCAGCTATGTCTACATTAGCCAAACTTAGTTTGGACTTCTTAGTCTGAACTAAGAAGTTTGAGCTTAGTTTGAACTAACCCTGGGTTAGTTTGAACTAACTGGGAACATTTTACTTTGAACTAATGCTTAGTTTGAACTAGAACGTGCAGTTAGTTCAAACTAATGGCTTAGTCTGAAATTCTTAATTTTGAACTAAGGCTTAGTTTGAGTCTTGCACATGCTTAGTTTGAACTATGGGTACACGAGTCTTTTATTTCAAAACAACACTGGTTGTTTTGAAATAAAAAAGATTAGGTGCACACGATGTTTTCTTATTTCGAAATGACAGGCTCTGTCATTTCAAAATAAGAACCATCATTTCAAAACAGCTTAAACCCCATTCACTTCGAAACGGCTGTTATTTCAAAATGGTTATTTTGAAATAAGGCTGTTTGGACATGTTGTTTTGAAACATCATCATAGTTTCGAAACAAGTGTTTTGAAATAACATGTCCAAACGGCCTTATTTCAAAATAACCATTTTGAAATAACAGCTGTTTCAAAAGCAGGCTTTCCCTTAATTCGAATTAACATTTTCTTAATTTGAATTAACTTATTTTGAAATAAGGACTTTATTTCAAAATAACTTATTTTGAAATAATGATGTATGTGTGGACGTAGCCTCTGTGCGTAAGTCTGTACTAAGCCCGTACTTACTTGTTCAAACTAGGCATTCCCTAGTTTGAACTAAGAAATTTCTTAGCTCGAACTAGGCAAAGCCTAGTGTAGCCATGGGCAAAATTAGTCCAGAGTAATTTGCCAGTGTAGACATAGGCTAGCCCTAAAGCTTGAAGCCCTACGGCCTGTATTATGTGGATGGTCAAATGAGATGATCACAGTGGCTCCTTCTGGCCTTAATTTATAAATTTGTCAACGGCAAGCACCTTATAAGGCAAGAAATCCTCAGCTGGGCAGGTGGAATGGTAGAGCCTTTGGACCAATGGGTACGGAGAGATTGATCTGACTTTGGGTGAGCTGGATGATGCAGTGGGGTAAAGATTCACTTGATATGACTCTGGAAGACCCACACTACTCCAGAGATCCTACCATATAAGTACAAATAAAATCTTACACAATCTCTCCACCCATGTGTATTTTTAATATAATATGTATAATCTCCAGACAAGTTATTTTTAAAATGTTGGAATGCTGCTGGGACTGTCTTTTTCTGTTCTGCTGCCTATACATTCAGGCTCTTTTAGTCACCCTGGGTTGTACAGGCTTAAAAAGAGAGAACCATTACAACTATGTTTAGGATGCACATCAGCAATATTTACAAAATATTTTTAAGGACCGTTGTGGTGCGAGGTGGCTATGATACAACAAAATCTGAATCATACTGGAAAAAGGGATTTCTAGTGCATCTCCCATGATATATATCCTTGACTGTGCAGATTATATAGAATTATATTTGTGTAGACAGGTGGTATTTCTTTTAAAAAAACTTGAGACAGATTTCCACACAGTTCACGATCCAGCTTTGTATCTCATGCTTACCAGGCACCTTACCTCCCTGTAGCACCCAGACTCACAGTGGCTGAATTATGCTCAAATAACTATAACTTCAATGAGTTAGTTCCTGTACCTCGTTCCTGAGATGCTGGACCTTAAACTGACTCAGATCCAGGCTCAATATTGCATATCCTGCACTTCAGACCATTGGACTGCTTTGTGGGGAAATCCCACATTTGCAGAGAAATATTTTGTGGTTGGTAATTGTTTTATTAAGGCTGTTCAGGAGCCTGGAATGTTAGAAATAGTCCAGGCAAATACAGATAAGTGGCACAGGTTAAGCGAAATGATCCCCTATGCATTATAAATGCAAGTTATTACCTCCATTTAAATTATGTGTTATTAATAATAATGAATGGTTAGCACTTATCTGAGACTGACCATTGTATAAAGAAGTTGCATTATCCCCATGTTACAGATAGTGAACTGGAGTCAGGGAGATCAAGTAAGACTCTGAGAGTTAAACAGGTCATTGTGGGGTAGTGTGAAATACAGAGCCACACATCCTAATCCTCATTTCTGTATGTCTGCAAACATACATGTTCTTAACACATTGGTGAAGCAGACCAGGCTCTGCAAACCAAGCCAAGGCTTCCCAAAACGTTGTTATATTAAGGGACTAAATGAGAAGAAGGGGGGCATGCAGATTGCTTTATTGGAAGAGAAATTATCTAGGAAGCAAAACTCCTGTGGAGGATGAGCTTCTCCCTGCCTTACTTAAGGCAAATCTGCCTTTCTTCAAAGGAAGAGTAGGTCCTTGAGTGGACTTGGCTATTTCAAGCTGCAAGTGAGCTAGATATGAGGCGATTGCTTTGGATGGTGGATGTCATCTTCTCGCAGAGTTGCTTGGGGCCTCCAGATGCTGGCGTAGTGTAGAACATACAGATGAAAGAATCACAAAAGGACGAAGATTCTTTTCCAACGAGCCCGTCAAAAGGTTGCTACTCATCTGTCCAGAAACGGAGAGCACTGGTGATCTGACTAGATGATCGTGATGGCTCTGCCTGGCTTCACAATTAACACAAACAGGCTTTTCTTGCAAGATGTCTAATATTTGCTGCTTGCAGCCATGCTGGAGATACGCGCCAAGCCTTTCCTAAGGGTGCTGAATGCCAGTCGTGAGACACCAAGAGGACTATTTCTCACATCCTTCCTGCTAGCAGTCCAGATGGAAGGAGGTGGATCTGAGCTGCCTAGTGAAAATGAGAGGAGAAAGTTAGATTTTGAGATAGTTTGGGGTTGGTTTGAGTTTAAATCCAAGGGTTGTAGCCAGTTTTTAGCTAATTGGCACATGGTCAGGGCGGGCCCTGAGCCGACGGGTGGTCATTTTGAGGCTTCGCTAAGTTCTCCATCTCCCAGCCTTGCCCTCTCTCTCTCACTTTGGCAGCAGAGCCAGATGGAAAGAACACAAGGCAGGAGTAATGGAAGGGACAGCTCTGTCTAATGGGTATGGCACCAGGCTGGGAGGTAGGTGAGCTGGGCCACATCCTTGATAGTGAGGATTATTGATTACATGATCATGGGTAAGTGGCTGCATCATTGTGTGCCTCAGTTTCCCTGCCCATAGAATGATACTTTGTTGAAGGCACTTTAAGTGCCACAGATGAAAAACACTCTGTATGAGCAGGCAGAACATCTGGCCCAGCACCTCACTGCTGTGAAGTAACATGGGGCCACAAGTCAGTGGAATTCACAGAATAAATGGCATGATGTGATGTCATACCAGTTGAGGATCTGGCTGCTTCTCCCATTATCATGATTACCATATTTCCATAGCACTTCGAGTGTCACTCATGGATCAAGCCCCTGGTGAGTTAGAAATGACGTAACAAAAATGAACTAGGAGTCCTGCAGCACTTTTATAGACTAACAAATTTATTTATCACTTGAGCTTTCATGGAAGAAAATCTTACTTCGTCAGATGCTTGAAGAGGGGGAATTTACATCTTCAAGCAGCTGATGAAGTGGGAAGTTCTTCCTTGAAAGCTCATGTGAGAAATAAATTTGTTAGTCTTTAAAGTGACTCAGGACTCCTTGCTGATACGCTGAACTAGACTAGCAAGGCTGCCCCTCTGGAACTCGATAACAGAAAGAAGTTACTTAGGTTCTCAGACTCATGGCATCCTACACCTCTTCGTTGCCAATGTTTTCTCAGGAGCTTGGGCAAATTCTCATTTTTGAGCCATTCTTCAAGGGATAGAAAGCAGATACCCCTGTGCTTCATTCATGAGAACAGCCGCCCCATGGACCTAAGTCTGCCCTGTCCAGGGAGATGAGTCTAAATAGGTCTTCGGTATGAAAGTATGTGTATGTGTCAACGAAACACATCTATCCTGTCTCCTCTTGTCCTTAACCAGTACGCTGACGATGGCTGCTGTGCAAGGAGTGGAATCATGGAGGATGAAAGTTGGACAGGATCTCAGGACGCATCTAGTCCAAACCCTGCCCTTGCTCAAAGCAGGACCAGCCCCAGCTAAATCATCCCAGCAAGGGGGTTATCAAGCCAGGCCTTAAAGACCACTAAGGATGGAGATCCCACCACCTACCTAGGTAACCCATTCCAGTGCTTCGCCACCCTCCTAGGGAAAATGTTTGTCCTAATATCCAACGCACACTTCCCTCACTGCAACTTGAGACCATTGTTCCTTCTGTCATTTGCCACAGCTGAGAACAGCCTCGTTATACCCTCCCTAGAGCCCCTTTCGGGTGACTGAAGGCTACTATCAAATCCACCTCATTCTTCTTTGCTGCAGACTAAACAAGGCTAGTTTCCTCAGTCTTTCCTCATGAGTCACGTGCTCCAGCCCCCTAGTCATTCTTACTGGCGATCAGCTCCTCGATGCAGTCCCTGTCCCCTGAGCTGTGGAGGAAGCCCACAGGACTTTGAAAGGTAACCACTGACTTTTGGAAATCCTCCAGTTTTCTGGTGCCCAACTTGAGACACCTTGAGTCTGCCTCTGGTCTTGCTAGTGTCAGGTTCACACAGGTAATTCCCTGCCAGAAGGCGACTTTGGGCAAGACCGTGAATAGGTCCGCCCTGCCTTGGACTTGTGCATCTTTGGACAACTGACTGTCCCCACAGGTCTCCATTTCTCCATGTGTACAGTGAGAATTAACAATACCTCTTGTGTCATCTGTGTGTTATGGGATGCGATGAGAAAGCTGTTTGTCAACTTCTGAGTGTGAAGAGCCACTTTGGCATTTCAAAATAGGCCCAATGAGACTTTTAGCATCAACTCCAACCCATAGGCCAAGACAGACCAAGGGGTTGAAATCTTGACACAAAAGGGAAGAGTTTAATTCAGCAGGGATGTCCAGAAGTGCCCTGTGTTTCCTTCACAGAGCATCCCAGATGTGCTGACAAGCCCCACTTGGATCACAGTTGATGCATTTCAGCAACATAACTGAAGCCTGTGGCATCTACCCCAGGTAAGATGCTCCACATGCTGTCAGTTTAAGTGCAGGAAGCTGAAATCACAGCATGACGCTCATTTGATTAGCACAGATACAGCTACCAAGTGCGACTGTGAAGGGTGAGAAAAATGAGGCAGGGAAGCTGAGAGCTGCAAAATGAACCTCTCCGTTGAGACGGCAAGTTCTGGGCTCCCTAGGGGGGATCTGTGGAGAGCGGCTGAGTCATTGCTCTGCTGTCCAGGAGAGAGAGTTTTGATAGTCATGTTGTCGACTTTTTTCTCTCCTCTCCTCCCCCCAGGGAATTTTAAAATGGGGGTTAATTGTAGGGTGGGCGATTGCCTTTGGAGAGGACTTGTGGTGGCTTCTCATGTAACGGAGCACGGGGTGTATTTTTAAGATGGGCAAGGATGCTTAGGACGTGTAGAGGTGACTGTCAGCATTTTATAAACCAGAATGGTAATATTCAGTCTGTGTCAGAGAGAGCTGGAGCACCCACATAAAGGCTCTCAATATACTTCACTAAGTTTAATACAGTTCCTGCTGATTTCTCTCACCAGCGGTTATTTTGGAGGCTCCAGCAAGGGCGAAAACATAGAAGTTGAGGTGGGAATTGATCTGAAGCGATGGAGAGCTGGCAAGGCTCAGCAGCACAGGAAGGCTGCTCCAGAGCCAGGAGTTGCAAAAGAGCGGGCTTTCTCTCCCCTCCCACCATGCTGGTAAGGTTTGTGGTTTGCTTACTTGTGCATGACGAGCCGATTGAGGTCAAGCAAAGTGAAATCAAGAGTTTTGCTTTTAGTTTTGAACACAGGACATAGGAACTGCCCGACCGAATCTGACCAATGGTCCGGCCACTCCAGAATCGTGTCCTTGGCAGTGACCAATATCAGCTGTTTGAGACTGCCGTCTGCATAGGGCGACATGGGATAATCTGACCTCAGGGACAGTCAGTTCTGATGCCCATCAGGTACAAAGTAGTTTGTGCCCCGGAGTAGAAATGTTTCTTTCTTCTGAGGCTTTCCGTTGTGTTATAATTAGGGCTAGTTGAAACTGACTAAACAAATTTATGACCGGTGTCTGTTTTCTGCAGAAAATGGACTCTATTTCTTTTTTTAAAGGGAGACCTGAAAAAAATGTAGCAAGCTGACATTTCCTATATGGGGAAAATCCCATTTTCTTGTCTCTTGAGGGAATGAGCTCCAGAGTTTGTCTAGGTTCAGTGACAGTGTCGTCTCCGGCCCCCATCCCTGCCCCTGTCAGAAAGCTGGGCCCCTGGATCCTTTGTGAAGTTGATTTCCACATCTCTGTCCAAATCAGGAGTGTTCTGCTGTCCTAGGAGTGCAAGTGCTGTACCATGACAGCCCAGACAAATCTGACCGCTGGCTATCCCAATCTGTTTTTGCAATGCCAGTTTTTCTAATTATAAACCTGTGGCTATCTGCCTATCAGCTCAGTTTCCCGGCCTCATAATCTGCCTTTGCGTTTCAAACTGATCTTTCTCTCCAAGGATCTTATAGTAAATAGCAATAGACAATTTGCCACCAAGAGTCACTTAACCTTCTTAATGTTAAGTGTTTCAGGCTCTGCCTCAGAAAACTTTCCTTACACAACAGACGTTTACTGTGCGTTCATAACTTTCCCTTTTTAATTTCATAGTAGTTCCTGAGTTTAATGCAGAGGACAGTAATTGGTGCATTTCTTCCATGAAGGAAACTAGCACCCGTCTTGCTTGCAGTGTGTAGTTTCCTGTGGATTTAACAGAGTTCTTCTTTTGGGAGTGGTAACCTGAAGGTACAAATGTTATTTTAAAAAGAAATGGAATTCAAACTTCATATCGAGAAATAACAAAAACCAAGTAGCACAGAACAACAGCAAGTCATATTCTGCTCTTTGGCACTCTACTGTCAATCTGCAATAATCGGATTCACTGATACGTTCCAGCAAAGGGTTCAGTTTTGACAAAGGGGTGTTTTCTGACCCTTCCAACCTCCCCTTACCCCAAATTTTGCTGAAAAATCCCCGACTGACAATCCAAAGGAAAAATGAAGTTAACATAATGAGATTTGGATTATACATGTGAGATTAAAGATAAAGAGATATTTTTTGAGATTTAGAGATGTAAGACCATTCAAATGCTGTTTTATTATTTCTATAATGAAGAACTGTGTCAGGGTACACACTGTCTATAAAAATAAAATATTTAAACCAAGGAAGTTTGCTTTTCTCTGACAGAAGATGTCCTGCAGGATTCTTGATAAGATTTTATCATTTGGAAAACATCTTGTCAATGCGGACTTAATTTTAGAACTAGTTTTCCACACGTTCATCAACTGAGATGAGCACATCTGTCCCAGGCTAGAGAAAACAGTGTTTGCTTTGGCACAAATAAAATACCATAGCCATTTCTACAGTATTAAATTTGGAAACTAAGTATGTGAAGCTAGTCAAACGCTTTTAATAAACAGATTAAAGAGCCATCTAAAATGTCCAAGTAGATGCTTCAAAGGGGTAGGCACGTTAGTCTAGTTCAGCAAAACAAACAAGGAGTCCTGTGGCACTTTTAAAGACTAATAAATTTATTTATTGCATGAGCTTTCAGAGGAGAAAATCCCACTTCGTTAGATGCTTTGAAGATGGGGGAACTTACAGAATGGGAGGAAAATAAATGCAGGGGAGTGTAAGTCATGGGATCAGGTCAGACTGTAACAGCAAATCAAAACAGTTGAGATTCAAACGCTGGGAAGCAGCATATGGAGGAAGATGAGGTCAAATCACCTGTTGTAATGAGAAAAAAAATCCAAAGTCTTTATTTCGCCCTGTAGCAACATGGTCAAATTTACATATAGATTCCAATTCTTCAGTTTTTCTTTGAGGCCTTGTGCTGTTATTCATTTGTCTGAGCACAGCTATTAGCAAATCCTCAATGGAGAGCTCAGGAAGACTGAAATGTTCACCCACTTGTTTTTGAATGTTGTGATTTCTGATGACAGATTTGTGCCCATTTATTCTTTTGTGCAGAGACTGTCCTGTTTGTCCAAACTATAAAACAGGAGCATTTCTGGCCCATCATGGCATAAATCTTCTACAGTGCATTTATTTATTTCAAATGGCTTTTGGTTATTTTCTTTTTAAGGAAATTGGTGTGGTGCAGGTCCTGAGGGACTTTTGCATACATCTGCCACGCGGGGCATAGGCCATGGGTCACCTGCTGATGGATTCTCTGTATCTTGAAATCTTTTAATCATTATTTGAGAGCTTCAATGACTCAATCTTAGGTAAGGTCTCTGTTACAGGATTGGGTGGGTGAAGTTCTGTGGCCTGCATTGTGCAGAGCTCAGACTAAATATCATAACAGTCCTGTCTTTGGGTGGGTTCTCCTCAGGCTTTCTCTCTAGAAAAGCCTCCGGTCAGACCTTGTTCTTACAGTCCTGGATCGTCTATGCAGTTCTACAGATGCACTTGAATTCTTCCCTTCTGCATCCTTTATGCCAAGCCCCGGTCCTCCTGCATAGCTTTGCTGGTACATCTACAGTGTTTGTTCCTAGTCAGAGCCCTAGATCTGAGCCTAGATGGACAGTTCATGACTTTTGATTTGTGTAACTAGTATTCTAGGGCCTGGTGATGAGCCGTAGATTCAGTACAGTAAATATAGGGGGATTTCCCTGCAGCAGTGGTTTTCAGCTTGTGGTCTGCAGACCACTAGGGTCCAAAACCCAAGATTTCCAACAGAATCTGGATCTCCAATGGGCATATTTAAGTGTTCTGCAAATGATAAAAGCCTGACAACCACTGCCCTCCCTCGACCTTTTCACATTGACGCCTTGATTATCTGATCAATGTTTTTCACATGCTGAGGGATAAATACACACTTGGACCTGACGGGTGCAGAGAACAATGAAGAGGATCTAAGCGAAAAAGTCCCTGAGATTTGTTTTTAAGCACTGCACAGAACTGAAGGGGGAAAAAAGCAGGAGACCATGTGGATCTGCAAATGTTTCCTGTACTCTGCGACTCCCTGCAGTTCAGTGCAGTACTGTTCATGTCCTGCAAGGAAGGGATGCAATACACACTTCACTTGCAATTCAGGGCTGTAAATTTCCTTCCTGAGCTGTTTAGCAGTGAACAACCTGTGTAAAACTTGGTAGTGCTGGTGTGAAGCAAATGATCTAATAAACAAGCAGTTTGTGGCTGTCTTTGGAGGATTTAATGCCACACCAGCCATCATGACTGATTTCAGAGCTGCAGTTTTCCCCACCTCTCAATTGAGAAAGGAATGTATAAAAGGAGTAGCTGGAACGCTTCCCTTGAAACTTTTTGGACAGCAAACTGAGTCTTCAGCTAATCACACTTTTTTCACAGTTAGCCACTTCTTTGCTGGAAAAATTAAACTTTTCATCAATAAATCAAGCACCCTAAAACGGAATAAAATTTGATTAGCAAACACCACCAAGGTGGCTGATGGGAGAAGGAGTTCTGGTCAAATGCCTTGTGGCCCCCTTCTCCTCTCTGACCCATATTCCCAGCTGAGCTACATCCCTTGCTGAGTCATGGTCAGGAGCTCTTGGTGACTCAGCAAGAGGAGAGGCCGTGGTGTATCCTGGGAGATGTAGTCCCGCCCGGCCAGCGCTGCAAGAGAACAATGCCAGCAACAAAGAACGTGAATTAATACTCCCATGTAGCACTGTGATAGCATTTCTAAATCCAAATGTTCTGTTTTCAGGCATGAACTTTTAATGTTAGATTTTTTTGCTGAAAGATTTAAATTCTTCATGGCTCATGAATTGGACATTTTCTGATATTTAATCTTAAATGAGGAAAGCTCAGAATTCTGCCTTTGGCTGTGATGTCATTTTCCAAATCCTGCAATGGCCTCTGGGAAAAAACAAGAACAGAGGTATTCAGCAAAGCCTGGTGTTTCTTAGGTTAGAGCAGGTTTCTGGATTTCTTTTTAAATAGTGTCCTTAGATGACATAAAGGAGAGCCGCACAAGTAATGAAGACTTGTATATTTGTTGCTTTGCCTTCAGGTTTAAGAGCTGTCCCCTCTTCCTTTTCCAAAAAAGTGTTAACAGTTTTTATTTGCTAATTTAACAGTCAAATACAGCAAATAATGTAATCATGAGAAAACATTAAAAAGCAGAATTGAAGATCTTGTGAATCATGTTAGTGGTGGTTTCTGTAGCAGTCTACTGAGTGAAAATGGTTTTAGATACTGAGCAGCTTCTGTCTGACGAAGTGGAATTTTCTCCCATGAAACCTCCTGTGAGAAATAAATTTTAGTCTTTAAAAGTGCCACAGGACCCCTTGTTGTTTTCTAAAGCCAGCTTTTGAGCTGCTGCTAATTGAATATTTCCTGCCCAGGACCTAGACTTCACTTGATTTTTACGAGGCACAACTTAAATTAGCTAAGAGACAGCATCCTTACTCTGTCCCTAAGTAACCGAAGAGAGCTTTGTTTGTGCATAAAAGGAAAGAGGTGGGATCTATCCTGGTATCTGTAGTGAAAATCCGAAATGAGCCACGACCTAAAAGTAATGTCTTCACCACGCTTATTTTTAACCGACTGTGAACTTCTTTATTAAGCACAAAGTTCTGCTTGTCTCCTTAAATAGCTGCAGCGATGAGCCGCTGCTTCCTTCTGTTGTTATGGGAATTTATGGCGCTGTTGTCCTGCACTTCATTAGAGAAATATATGACAGTTCAGTCCTGGGGACCAGCCACCTATTATTCTTGTTGTCTTTACCTGCTCGTAAACCCTTGATGTGCTGCCGCCAAGTCGTCATCTGGCCAGGTCATAATCCTCATTGCTGGAGCGAGGCTAGTGCAGAGAAAATGCTGAGTAACCAGTCACCTTCAAGCTGGGATAAATGCAGCGCGTTGTAGTGCCAGTTCCGGAAAGGATATTCACGTGAGTCCATCTGCTTCTGGGTCACTTGAACAAAGAGCCCTTGGTGGGGAGTAAAATGCACAGGCTGCATTTGAAAAGTCTTGGCCCCTTCCAACATCTCAGAGCTGACTGGTGCCTGCCTGTGAGATCTGGATGAGCCCCAAAAGGGTGGTGATTCAGTGAGGACATATGCCGTCGGTGGGTTTATGGAGCATGGGGGGGTTCAGGCCTTGAACATAAACTCCTCCAGAGACCAGAGCAATGCAAGAGTGGGCCCTCGTTCATTCATGGTTGTAAAGCACTTAGAAGGCTTTGGGTGGAAGGCAAGACAGAAATGCCAAGTGCTGCATTATTCAGACATCTTCAGTCAAATACAGCTCAGTGTTACTTGGCCATGTCATTCTGCTCCCTGACTCATTTTGCTTCCTCCCCACGGCTCTGTGCATCAAGTTCAGACTCCCTCTCCCTGTAACACGTGCAGCCTTTGCTTATATCTCTGACCTGCTTTCCTTCCACATGCCACTCCGTCCTTTCTGCTCCTCCACCCTCAGTGTCCCTTACATCTTCCTCCCACGAGCCCTCCTTTCATGTTTTCCTTTCTGTCTGGAGCAGTGCTGATCTTCCACAAGCTCCATCAAGTCACCCCTCCTTGCTTTGAATTGCTTCGAAATGTGCTCGCTGCAATGTCAAAAATGGTGTGTTCACACTGAACACCTCTCTGCAGCCCTCAAACCATTTGAATCTCCAAGCCATGCCTCTCCTCATTTTTCAGGCTGTTGCTGGATTTGAGCTTCTGAGGCTGTGCCAGGCTCTCCTCCCACCCCTGCATGCCCTGCTCAGTGCTAGTAGTTTGAAAGCCCACGACTGTAGTGGCTACTCCTGGTTTGTTTTTTGGCTGTCCAGTTTAATTTAATTTTTCTTCACGCTTGCCAAGAACAGGTTTCCAGCCCCATAGTTAAACTGGCTGTGATCCATGCCACTCTTTTATTAGTCATCCCCATGGCTGCTGAGTTGTCCTCTGACTCACTCCTAAATTTGCATAGCCTACTCTTGTCTTTTCCGTCTTCTTTCCCCCTTTTTGCATTTTTTTTTGTTTTTTTTTTAACCTAGAGTTGCCAACTGTCACCTGTGTTTCTGGGATAGAGGTATTAACATTGCGGCCACCTGCAGTTACCCCTCTGTCCTGCATTCGGTGAGGTGGCACAACCTCTGTTCTCTCTGATCCTCAGAGGTGGGGATGGACTTCCCAGTTGCCCCATTCCTCAGCTTGCCAGCAGAAAAATGGGTGGGTGTCTCCTGCTACTGCAGTGCTCGTGGTTCAGCCACACGCCTGTGCCTGCAAGTGTGCCAACAGTGTAGTGTGAGTGTGGCGGGAGCCTTGGCATGCTCTGACCTTCCCTTCTCCTGCCCCCTGCCTCCATTCTAGCCTCATCTGATCCCTGAATTCCCGGAGTCCCTCGGGGTCTTGTCAAAATTACAGGGCCGTGTTGGAGTGCTCTGCTGAAAAATGGGAATAGATGAGTGATATCTCACTGTGTCTGCATCCTAACTATTGTGTCACTCCACCCCTCAAGCCACATATGAACAAGCGAGTATCCACTGACCTTCTCCAAAACCTGTGGCCAGAACACTGGCCTGAGACTCAGGAGATGTAGCTTCTATTCTTGGCTCTGCTGGGTAGTCTGGGCAATTCATTTCCCTCCCTGTCCCTCAGTTTCCCCATCTGTAAAATAAATAAATTGTGGATAATGCCAGCCGTGACGGTCACTGGAAAGCACGCTGAAGCTAGGAGTTGTTGTTATTCCCCTTCTCTGCAGGGCTGGGTTAGGAAAGGGGCTTTAGGGGCTGCAGGCCTGGGCCCCAAGCTTGAGGGGACCTCGCTGCCTCAAGCTCCATAAAAATAAATCAGGCGCTGCATCACCCGCATGGCTGGCCAGTCTGTGGGCCCTGGATGCCCTTAGCACTGACTGGGGCTGATCACAGGACCCACAGACAAGAACAGTCCTGGGCCCCCAGGAGCCTTCATCCAGCTCTGCTTCTTTGGGCCTCTTTTTTCACTTTCCAAATTCCAAGCCTCCACCTTGGCCGTTTAGATGGCAGAGCCCTTGGCGTGAGGGCTGACGGAGGAAGGTCCAAACCCAGCTCAGCATTACTGTAAAGCAGCAAACCAAATGAGGAGTCCTGTGCTCCTAAAAGCCTAACAAATGTATTTGCACATAGGAACTTCTGAATTCCAGCCCCTGAAAGCTTGTGCCCAGATACAAATCTTAGTTTTTAAGGTGCCTCAGGACTCCTCGTTTGTCTTACTGAAATAGGGTAACACAGCTACCCCTCTGAAACTGTTGGGCAGATAATAATATCCTCTCTGGAACCCCTTCTCTTGCTCCTTCTCAGTGCATGCTACAATCCCTTTGTCCATCATGTCCATCACTTTGACAGTCAGCTCGTCAGAGAGGGACCTGCCCTTGTGTCCTCGACAAGCTGAGGACCTGGGGGGCACAGGGTACCTGCAGCTGGCTGTCCCATAAGCCGTGTAATGCTGTGTGAACCCTGCTGGGTCAGAGACGTGTCAATGTTTGTGCCGTAATGAGCCTTCCCCTGAAAGCCGGGGAGGCAGAAACACCAGCCCACTCTGGAGAGCACCAGCATGTTATGCTCCTGAGCAAAGCGCCTCTTGGGTCCACAGTCCCAAGGGAGCACAAAGATTCACAACCTGTGCAAAGCCTGTTAAGCGTTGATATGCATCGTGCAGGGCTTCCTCTTTGCATTCACAACATTATGGTTTATTAGGGTCCTCTGAACCCCAGCAGCCACGCTGCGTGCTATCGAGTGCCATCAACCCGTCCCTTCCCTAGTAACTAGCTACAAATGCCGAGACAGAACAAAATCCATGCAAGGTCTGTGGCCCAGCCTTGCCGGGGTGAATGGAAAGGGCCTTGATTACATTCCCCTACCCAATCAGTGCATCAGCTTGTCCAGTTGAATCGGCAATGGGAAGTACTTTGCTATTAGTTGGAAGAGTAGCAGATTACTTCCCATGGGAGCAAGTAGGGAGCAGAGCAGGGAATTTGTCACTTCCTTCCCTTGGGTATACAGCTACCGTCTGCTGCATCCCCACTGCAGAGGCGAAGCAGCAATCGAGCCTTAGGCTATCGTTTCTTTTTAAGAGACAGAATGAAGGAGAGGCCCGGCGGAGGGAGCAGACTGAAGGAATTTAGTCCTTTCAGTTTGGATGGACTTGACCATAAAATGATGCCTCCAAGCCCCATGCAAGGGGTTGCATGAGTGTGCCTGCTGAGTGCTAGGAAGGAGCTGGCTCAAATATTCTTTTCTTGGGAGATTCATACATGGGTTTCTTTGCTACCAAAACAGAAAGAGCACCTCTTTCATAATGTATTGCATTAGATTAAAGAGCACCCAGCTCGTTTTTTTTTTTAAAATGTGCTAGCATGGAAAATTAAATCCCTATAGGATTTTTTTAAAGCAATTATTTTAAGTACTGTGAATAAACAAGGAGTGCCTGACAAAACACCTGTTATTTTTCCCATCATGAGCTTGGCTGCTGCTGAATGCCCAGAAATGCTGCTCTTTACAGGATCAAGTGTGTTTTTCTGACAGAAAGACTAGGGTTTGTTTTCATGATGGAACAATACACCAGTTGCTAGAGAAAGTGCAGTGTTGATCCCTGGAAGGATCTTCCTCTCCAGCCTACATCCTTTCTCGAGTAGACATCTTGACTTTATGTTGGCGGGAGCTTACTTGTTATGGCTCATTCCTGGACTCTTCTCCTGAGGCTGCCAGCAAGGGGCCAAATCCCAGAAATGTAGGAAGGGACCTCAGGACTCATTTAGTCCAGCCCCCTGTGCTGAGGCTGGCAGGTAAACCTGGAAATCCTTAACAGTTGTCTGTCTAACCTGTTTCTAGAAACCTCCAGAAATAGGGGTGCTCAAACACCGTGACCTTCAAGATGGGTGGGGTCTTGATCTGAGCCCCTTTTCACTAGGCCCGGGAGAGAGAAGATCAACTAATTTCCCTGCCCATATTCCTAGAAGAGAGTGCAATATTGAGAAAAACAAACAAGAAGTCCTGTGGCACTTAAAGACTAACAAATATATTTATTGCATGAGCTTTTGTGGGAGAAAATCCCACTTTGTCAGATGCTTTGAAAAGCTACAGAGTCAAACTTTGAAAGAAGTCCTTGCAGAAGACGAGGGAGGGATTGGGATGGGGCCCTGTTGCTGCTGCTGGTTAATTGCTTTTGCCTTTTCCTCCTTCCCGTCCTGACCTCTGTCAAGAGCATCTCTCAGAACGGGGCTGCAGAGATGGCTGCAGCCCAAGTGCCAGAAACCTGGGAATAAGGCCCTTGAGGGCAGTTTGCTGACTTGACTGGGATGACAATTCCTCATTCCACAGATTTAGCTGAAGGTTGTCACCTGCTTTAGTTCATTTTCCCTTTGGGAGGGAGGAACTTCACTGCCCCATTGAGCTGGTGCTCCATGAAGAGACCCCGGATGCCGTTCTAACCTTAGGAAAGAGAAAGGGGAGCTTGGCAGGCAGGAGGAGGGGAAGACGTCATAGCAGACGGGGGCTGACAAGAGTGCGTTTGCTGCGTTCAGCAAGTGAAGTGACCTGACAGACCTATTCCTCACTTATATTCTTCATCCAAAGCCGCCTTCCCTCAGGTACTGACCAGCCACCCGCCTTATTCTCCAGCGCAGGACTGTTCTCTAATGAGCCAAGACAAGCAGCACATTAGCCCTCAGCAGTGACATTTTTAGCGGAGATATTTGCAAAGCTCACTTTAAGCTGTCCAGCACTCTGCCTACTCGGCCTGGCTAGGTTTATTTTCCCTTCATGTTTCTTGTAAATGGCAGCTTTCAGCCTATAAAGCGGTTGTAAAAGGGACATGGGGGGGGGCACCAGATTTATTCCCTCCTTGTGGCTTCTGTGTTCCTCTCACTCAGCTCACAAGTCCAGGTGCCTTTTCTGTTTTTCTTTCTCACCTATCTACAGAGGCTTGCACACAGTCCCCAGCCATAAAGACATCGTTAGGATTTAGACAAGAGTTGTATCCATGAGATATGAGGCAGAGAGGAGAACCCACTTTGCTCCCTTGCAGCTGTACTGCTGTGCAGAGCAATGTCAGTGAAACAGGGCTGACTGTGAAATGAGGAGAGTTGATGGACACAGGGGTTAAAGTATGTGGGAATGCCTTCGAACACCATTCTGGGGACCCACAAATCTGATGGGCCAGAGTTCTGGGGCTCAGATTCAAGAATTGAGAAAAATGAGGCCAACACATGCACGAAGGGGGCCCGGCCAACACGGGAAGGGGCCTGGAGACTAGGAAGGTTGCAGGGCCCATCAAATTATACTTTTACCACTGTGGACAATGGGGGTGCACAACTAGTGAGTGAAAAAGGAGGCATTTTTTCACTCTTACTGCCATCGTAGTGCATGCTTGAGCGGGGACTGGGGAGAAGTCTTCATTGCTCAGCTGGAGGGTGTGGTGTTGTGAACGGACATATGCAACCTTCCTAATCTTGTGGACCAAAGGAAATATCTATCCATGGTTAAGGCATGAGACAGTGAGCAGAAATCAGGGCTTTGTTCTAGTTTTGCTATTGCCTCACTATGTGAAAATAATTCCAGGAGGGCGAAATTTTACCTGCTGAGTCCTTCTGAAATCAGGCCTTTTAGACCCCTAGGTAGGGGATTAGGAGACTGGTAACAGCAAGCCAGGCTGGAAAATTTTGGCTCTAATCTCTCTGCCTTAGTTTTCTCACTTGCAAAACAGGGAAAATTCTCTGTCCCCTTGAGGAGTGCTGCAAAGAGAAACTCCTTCAGCATGTCCAAGCTTGTTGAATGCTTGGTGCCACAGAAGTACCCGCTGTGCTTTTGGGATGGGCAGAAATCAAACAGGGGAGAGCTGAACACCCGGCTTTGGTACCTTCTCCATCATGATGAAACCATCTCGGGGTCATGAGCCGCTCGTTCTGTGGGAGGAGGTCACATTAACAAGCCCCGTGGCATTTTCACCACTTCCTAGTGAAGACTTATGGGATGTGTTTACATTGCATCTGATAGTCAGCCTCTCAGATTGGGTCCACAGACTTGTGCTGGCAGAGTTCACGCTAGTGTGCTAAAAACAGCCTTGTAGATGGTCCTTTGGCACTGAGGCTGGGGGTGATGCTTCAGGCTCGGGTGGACTTGAGCTGGACTGTCTACAGTGCATGTGGGCTAGTGAAACTGCTGATTAAATGGTAAGTCTTCCGCTGTTTTGCAATCCCCTTCCCGACTCAGGAGTCTTCTGCAATCTGCACTGTCTCCAGTGAAGGATGTCTATTATGACCTTCGGCTGTGCAATGAGTCAAACCCTGTGATTTTGAAATGTGAAGCATTAGGAGGACACACTAGTAAGATTGGACTGGCAATCTGATAATAAAATTACCAGGCACCTTGTCAACTTCAGCTGAGTCATCAAAGGAAGACAGGCTGATAAGAATTAAGGAACATGCCTTTTGCCATGTTAGGATCAACAGCTTTGCCTTTGGTTCACTTAAACTTAAACATTAGTTATACTTCACAGCAGCACTTGCTTCTTTCAAGAGAAAAGGGGTGATAGCTAGTGATTAGAGGAAAGGAACAAGGATTCTTAATAATTGTGTGACTATAGGTAAGACTCTTTGATTGAGTTAATTAACCAAATTGCAGACTACTTTATAGACTCAAGGGTTTCAGGCAACTTACAGTGAGCTTCTTACAGCAAAGATGCTATGATAAATGTCTTTAAATTGTCACTTATTGCAGTGCACAGTCATTGCCTGTAAGCGCTAGCTCTTCTCCTTCCCTTGTGCTGTAGGACAAAACCTGGTAGAGATTAGTGACACAAAGTTGTCACAACATGACCACCCAATATTCGGGTGCCGTGGTGCAGCATCCTGCCCACAGGTCAGTTTGAGCCAGTTTTGGGGGAGGAGTAGCAGATTGGTGGAAGTTGAACCCGTTATTCCCACACGTGGATTTCACAATAGGTCTAACTACATGCCAAGCCTCCATTCAGATAAGGTGGGTGCCGTTTTGTGGGAGGAAACCAATCTTTTTGATGCCTCTGATCTCAAACTGGGACTCATTTATCACCAGTTTTCCTTCTCTTGGCGTTATTATTTATAGGCATTCATCACCAAGAAAACAAACCCCTCTGGATTGTTCTGGGCAAAAAGCTGCTTTCCTTTGTTTGAGAGAGGAGGGAATGGTCACATTGTCTTAGAAAGAAGGATTAGAATGACTTTTAATGCCCCAAGGAATGAGTACCTGGGTGTTTTGTTTCCTGCTGGTTGGACAGCAGCTATGTAACTGAGACACATGGGTGGGGCTTTGGCATCTCCTGAAGTTCTGGACAGGAACAAAACCAAAAAACTCTTCCTGGAGTAATATGGGAAACCAGAGCTTAAACCACCTCCTGAAGTCTATGCCAGTGGTTGGGGTGGGAGATGCTACTGGCTTATTTGTAATCTGGTCCAATCGTGAATGTTCATGGTTTAAAAGTCAAAGCTTCAGAGCATGGAGTCTCTTTGTGTGTCCATTTTTGTGGCATCTGAGCATCGGCCAGTTCTGTGTCGGTTTGAGTTGTTGGGTTGTCTGTGTGTGTGGGCTTGGAAAGGACAGGTTATTTCATGACAAAAGCACTTGGAGCAGAAAGTCTTCACTCTTTGATGCTTTACTGGTATGAATCAAAGTATGTGAGATTTTTTTCCGCATCACTGCAGACAGGAATTTTACTTCATTTTATAAATTCTTTGACTGGGCTTGTTTAATCTATACAGGATGACAAGACCACATCTCCAGGGAATGTGGCTGCAAAAGCTAACAATTCAGATTTATTTTTTAATGAACACTGGAAGCAGGAAGCCTGCCAAACAGTCTACACAGCCACTAGACAAGGAAGATGGTAACAAAGCATTCAAGGAGGACATGCCACTGCAGAGAAGCTAAATGGATTCTTTGCATTGACCTTTATTGCAGAAAATGTGGGGGAGATCCCCCACCCAGAGTTATTCTTTTTGGGAGATGAATCCAAAGTGCTGTCCCACACTGATGTGTCAATGAAAGAAGTTTTGGAACAAACTGATCAATTAAAACAGTAATTGGTCACAAGGGGTGGCTGGTATTCACAAAGAGTTCTGAAGAAACTTGAATATGAGATTGCAGAGTTACTGCCTGGTGCCTGGGTCACTAACATCAGCCTCTACCACAAGGTTTTGTAAAAGGTTCTCTAGGAGACCGTGGCAATTACAGGCAGGGGAGCCGGGCTTCAGCAGTGGGCAAACTAGTAGTAACTGTACACGCACAAAGGGGCTGGTCAATGGTACAGCCTGATTTGGCAATTGACTGATCTTTGACTGCTAGTGGTCAATATGCCAATGGTTTGTGATGGGATGTGAAATGAGTTGGGTTCTGAGTTATTACAGAGAATTCTTCCTGGGTGTCTGGCTGGTAAATCTTGCCCACATGCTCAGGGTTTAACTGATATTTGGGGGTGGAAAGGAATTTTCTTCCAAGGCAGATTGCCTAGGACTCTGGGGATTTCTGCTTTCCTACGGGACATGGGTCAGCTGGTGGATTCTCTATCCCTTGAAGTCTTTAAATCATTATTTGAGGACTTCAGTAGCTCAGTCTTAGGTTAGGGGTCTGTTCCAGGAGTGGGTGGGAGGTTCTGTGGCCTGCATTATGCAGGAGGTCACACTAGATGATCATAATGGTACCTTCTGATCTTATAGTCTGAGTTTATAAAGAACAGAATTATCAGGCACCTAGATGAACATGATTTCTTGGTGAAGTCTTTTTTTTTTTTTTAAATAAAGAAAAGGAAATCATGCCGGCTCAGTTTTACAGAATTCTCCAGGGATATCAAGAAGCGTATAGGAAAAGAGGATCCAGTTAATTCATAGTGTCCTTGGAGTATTGCAAAGTCCACGCCCTCACCAAAGGCCTTAGATGGAAACTGAGTTGTCATGGCTAAGAAGGAAAGTCCTTTTGTGGATCAATAGCTGGCTGAAAGATGGGAAACAAGGCCTAGGGATAAATGGCTATTTTTCACAATGATGAGGTTCAGGTAGCAAAGTCCCTCAAGGACCTGTGGTCTACAACAGATTCAGTAATGACTGAACAGCAAAGTGGCAAAGTTTGCAGACAATGCAAAATAACTCTAGACGGTAGAGTGCAAAGCTGACGGCAGAGAGTTACAAAGTGATGTCACTAAATCGAGCACTGGGTGGCAACATAATGGCAGAAGAAACTGAATGTTGGTATGTGTTAAGAAATGCACATTAGAAAAAATAATTCTAGCAATGTGTATAGATGAGTCTAATCTAGCTGTAACCACTCAAGGAAAAGATTTTGGAGCCATCATGTTCTCTGAAAACTTCAACTCAATGCACAGTTCAAAAAGCTAACAGAATTTCAGGACCTATTAGGAAAGAGATAAGGAAGTAGAAAATATCATAATATGCCTGTATTGGACACCCATTTGACATCCACACCTGGAATACTATGCCTAGTTCTGGTTCCCTCGTCTCCAAAAGGACATAGTATAGTTGGAAGATGTTCAGAGAAGGCCAGCAAAGATTATCAAAAATATGGAAGAGCTTTCATATGAAGAAAGAGTAGAAAGAATAAGAACTGTTCAACTAGAAAAGAGGTAGTTAAAGGGACGATATGCTATAGGACTATAAAATTATGAATGATGTGGCCAAAGTGAATAAGGAAGTGTTAGTACCATTCCCACAATACAAAAGCCTGGGCATCACTCAGTGAAATTAATAGGAAGCAAGTTTAATACGAACAAGAGGAGGTACATTTTCCACACAATGGATAATTAAGCTGTGGAACTCATTGTCATGGGACAATGTATAAAAGGGTTAGAAAACCAAAGAGCTTGGTAAGTTCATGGAGGACAGGTCCATCATTGGCTGTTAGCTGAAATGACCAGGGATGTAACATGATGCTTGGAGCAACCCTAAACCTCTTAGCCTAATCTATGCTTACTGAACTTTTCGGCGGCAGTCAACAGGAGATACGCAAGGCATGTAAAATACCTCGTGTATCTGCGGACGACTTACTAAGCTGCTGCTGCATACTAGGGTAAGCTGACTGGAAATGACTTGGGGTTGGCTTACATCAACTCCAGTTCTGGGGCTGGAGTTGCTATGGTAATTTCCAGAGCAATTCAGCAATTTTATACTGACTGCTGTATCGCACCTGGAAGATCACATGACGGCGGTGATTTTGCCGCCTTTGGTATAGACTTACCCTTACTGTCAGGAGGGGACAATGAGTGAATATCTCCAAAATGGCCTGTTCTATACACTTCCCTGAGCTCTGGTACTGGCCACCTCTGGAGGCAGGATACTTGGCTAGATGGACCATTGGTCTGACACAGTATGGCCATTCATATGGTCTCGATAGATGAAGAGATACTGTAGCAGGCACGCCTACAGAGAGATCATTTGTTCTTGGAGGACAAATTGGGGGACCACTGACTCTGCAGGGACTGGACTTGATGACCTCTCACAGTCCTTTCCAGTTTCTATGATTCTTTATGTCCGAATTACCTTATGTCCTGCTGCTTCTCTCATCACTTCACCACTTTGATAGGTTCTGCATATCGTTCTCGTGCTCCCACTTTGCCAGAGGCTGGCTGAGAATGAGATGGACACTGGAGACTGAAACAGTCAGGAAGAGAGATTAGCTGTATTGAACATAGCCAGTTTTTTCTGCTATGGGACAGGCACTTTAAAAGAAAGTTATTCTAACTTCCTGAGATGGAGAAGATGACCTAATACACTGCCTTCACCTATTTTCTAGGGCAGTGTTTCCCAACATTTTCTCTGCCGTGGCACACCTTGCTACCTTGAATTAATTTGAGGCACACCACCATATAGTTTCCAAATGAACTCATGAATATTCATGAGCCAATCTAGAGCCCTTTGAGTAGTTTTTCAAAAAATTTTGTGGCACACCTGCTCAGGCCTGATGGCACACTGGTTGTGAAGCACTGCCCTAGGGCACTCCTGTTGGTGCTCACGTGCACTGAACAAAAAATAAAATGGACACATCTATGATTAAAATGAAAAATTGTCCATCCACAGGTGTGCTTTGTAGCCAAGAAACATGGAGGGGGTCTCATAGTTCAGCAGATTATCCATTCGAAGGGTCACCAAAGGAAATGAAAATATAGCAGAAAGCAGGCTCAGAAGCAAACCTCCCCATTGCAGTGCTAGTGCAACTGAATGTGCTGGGGGTTGAGCAAATCTTCCCAGTGCTGTCCCCCAATGCTTTTGCTTTGCCCTTCACCGACAGTGCAAGGAGAGGGTGTCTCAGCTTTTGATCCAGACATCTACTGGTTTCATGACGGCCTGGGAACAGCGGAGGCTTTACTTTGCTGGGCAGGTTCCCCCCGTCCTCCTAGCCTGTGAAGGTCAGGTCCAGGAGCGTCCAAGGTGATGCTATGCCTGGTGCATCCAGAGGAGCAATAAAGGGCACACAGAGAAAGCAAAATACAACTTTTTGACCATCCTAACAACCTCTTTATTTAATCCCATTTGAAAAAATGCTGATGATAAAGCTATCTTCTTAGTCAGCATCTTCTGAATGTGTGCAGTTGCCAGAAACTCATCTTGCACTCTCACCCTAGCATGTTTGCAAACTTTGGAGGCGCTTTGTTGCTGTAGGAATGAGGAGCGTGATTGAGCGGACGACCGCATGCTAGGCATCTTGTGCGCTCCTGACATCTGCAAGAAAAAGGGACACAAGATGTGCAACAAGGCTCAACCCTACCACCAAGCACATTGCGGATCGCCATCCACCTCACCACCATAACCCAAGCAGATCATCTCCTCCAGCCCTCACCCTTTTCATTAGTTAGGGGAGCAGGCTGGCGAATTTGCTATACCTCATGGAGTGGCTTGAAGGGATGTTCTTACTCTGGGTTCCAGTGACTCTTGTGTCTGGATCCTGGATGGATCCAAGAAAGAAGGAAACTGCTATAAAACACAGCATGAAACAAGAGCAGAAGATACAAAACTGATGGAATAAGTAAGGCCTGGTTTAACAAAGCCCTGGCTGGGCTGGGTTAATTGGAGTTGGTTCTCCTTTTGGTAGGGGTCTGGACTATATGACCTCCTGAAGTCCTTTCCAAGCCTGATCTTCTGTGATTCTAAGTGACAATAAAATCACGCTCCTTATTCTCAAACAGTGGCACTTGAGGTTCTTCCTTCATTCTTCCAAGTTAACCTGGAAGAGGCTCGGAGCAAGGTTAATGGCACTGTCTGCTATGGTATGTGCAAAAGTGTGTAGTCCTAGATTCTTGGGAAGGAGAGCTCCATGTGAATGGAGCAAACTGAAAAAAGGAGCAGGTGCAAACAAAAGCGTGTGCCACATTTAGGGAGCTGTCCCACCACTAGAGAGGCAGATGTGCTGAGCCCCACCATGGCCGTAGGGAGTTGTGTGTGGAAGCGTTGTGCTGGTCCACGCTGTCAGCCTGGCCTGCATCAATATGCTGCAGTGTGGCAACTTTTGCAAGAATTATCATACTGGTGCGATTTTCTTCCAATGTAAACAAGGCTTGGGAGTGAAAGGAGCATACACAGTAATTAAGTCTTTTACCTCCCCAACAGATTGCAGTCAAGGGCATTTAGTGTGAGTTCTTTTCAGTGTGATGTAGAGCCCCATCCAGCACGAACTGGGCTGCGTGCCCACTGACTCTTTTTACTGAAGTGATTTAGGCCACTCTAACTGGTCAGCCAAAGATAAAACGTTCTGTAATCCCACTGACGACCCCCAGAGCTAATTACTCTTCCTAAACTCCTCCAGTGCCCCATTTGTTGCCTAGCAGCCATCCAGAACAGCACTACCTGCAAGTCCTCCATGGGTGGCGCAGCTTACCACCATGACTAAAAAAGAGTTACGAGATGTTGACCTTATCACCAATCGCTCCAAACAACCTTCTCCTAAGGGAGAGAGGAATTGAGAAATAGAAACTGCAGATGCTTTGTCCAGTTAAGCAAGTGTGTAATATAATACTGGTTAGCATTTAGAGAACAGGGATCCGGGGAAGATCTGGGGAGGATGTTGCAACCTACTTTATGCTGGCAGTGGAAAAGGTTGCGAAAAAGCCCTCAGAGAAAATGATAAACAAAGGGTGTAGCTGGAGACAGTGCCAAATTCAGAAGACTTGGCAAAACATATAACCAACACACACAAAGAGCAGGTGCTACAGTGCTCTCTTTCCTATGTAACTGCAACTCAAGTGCCAGAATTCAAGGGGGACAATGAACGTGACAATTACGTCGTTAAGTGAAATAGGGTGGTATGTATAAGGTACAGTCGGCTCATTCTTCTGTTTGCGTTCTGCTCAGTGAATGCATTCAAGAAGGGATTTCCCTCCTGTCCTCTTTGTACAGAATTGCACAACTAGGAGCAATGTGGTGGGTTTTGGTCTTCCTTTTGAAGAGCAAAGTATTTAACTGTCTAAGCAGGATTCAGGGCTAGATGGTCACGAAAGTCTGTCTGGTTTTTTGCCCACATCGTTTCTGTAGGATGCATGGTGTAAATGGACCAGTGTAGGACTATTTTAGGTTCTTCTGCTTCGTTATTTTGCCTAGAATAGAAAACCGCCTTTGCGTTTTTACTCAATGCCAAACATGGGGCATACCATGGGGATATCAGATGCTCTAGCATGACCCAGGCTTAATCAGTGTTGCTCTTCTGTCAAAAAGAACATACATTTGGTGCTATTTCTGCATCCTTTGTGTGCTGAACTAAAAGCAGTGTTTCTCCATCCCCCAGAACTATCCACTTAATCAGCTCTCCTAGCTCTTCATCCTGCTCCCTACATCTCTATCTTTGATCAATGTACCTGCTTCTCTCTGCTGTCTGAGTTTTCTGAGCTTGTCATATATTAGAGAGGAGGTGCTCAGACATCGATATTCTTGGATTCTGACCATGCTGCCGGTTCCCATGAAACATCACTGCCTGTTGTGTGTATCATTTTGCCTGCCCCTTTGCCCAAAAAAATGTTGATTCAGTGCTGTGCGGTGGTGTTGCATCATGAAGCACTGATGAGATGTTAAGACATGGTGATGCCATAAGGATGGACCAAAGAAGAATAAACAGATTTAAAGGTCCTACCTCCAAGAGGTTTTTCCACGGCTTTGTAGGTTACCAGATCATCCACTATATTGTTTTTGATTCAACCATTTGAGGCCACCTAGCATCCACAGTTGAATTTTTATGAACTGAATTATGTTCCCATCTTTGCATTACAGCTAACTTGAATTCCAGTTTAACAAATTTATTTATCACATGAGCTTTTGTGAGAGAAAATTCCACTTTGTCAGACACTTGAAGTTCCAGGAAAGCTCATCTGAGAAATGAATCTGTTAGTCTTTAAAAGTGCCACCAGACTCCTTGTTTGTTTTGCTGAACTAGACTGATATGGCTACCCCTTTTGGAACTTGAATTCCCATGTCACCTTCATTGCCTAGTAAAATTTCAGTTCTTTGAAAAGAAGAGAGGTAGAAATGCAAACTAAATTTCTTGTGGTGCTGAAAATATGCAAGGTGGATTTCCTACAGAAATGAGGCACAGTCTCTTTTGTGAGGGCATTGCCATTTAAAGCCAGAGAGGTCTGAAGGCTAGGAGTTATGGTAGGTAGCATGGTCAAGGTGCCACGTGGCTGAGTCTTGGTCTAGGCAATATAAATCCACTATATAAATGCAATATAAAGCCATGTAGGTAGCACAGGAGAAGTAAGTATTCAAGAGGAACTTAAAGATAGTGAGGTAGGCATTTCATGGATGAATCCAGGACAGGTTTACCATGCATAAGGGAAAGCATGGAGATGTCTGTGAGAAGGGACATATGTGAAAATCCTACAACTCTGAGAATGAAGAATTTACAGATGACGTCAGAAAGGAAACATCCCATGTTCACAGACACTAGCCATCTACAAATGCTGCCCCATTTCTGATTGCCACTCATGTTGTTATCCAGGGAGTTTTATAGCCACCGGTAGCTTCCAACGACTCAGAACAAATAAATGTAATATTCTGATAGAACGTATTTATTTTGACAGCTTCATACCTGAACTATGTGCAGGCCTGAACAGAAGAGGTCATTTTTTCAAGGCTGCTGCAGACACGTAAAAAGGGTTAAAACAGAAGAGCTTTTTGATTCCTCCAATATCAGCAAAATCATATTGGAAATACAGTAAGGACTAGACATGGTGATCCTGTTATAATCTGTATGTCTGACATTGCTAGAAGTCTTGTGTAACTTTTCTTTCCTTGCTCCTCAGGAAAAGCTGTTTCACTTCCTGATCAAAAGTTCTAGCTGAACTCACATGAATAACTTCATACTAAAGGCACACTGACAGAGCTTTACATCATTGCCTGTTTTGTCCTTTTGTTTACTTCTTCAGCACTGGAAAAGTCTTTGGTACTTTCCTATCAATGTAATGACAAAGGAACCTGTCACAAGGATTTGGCACTCTAAATTAGATTTTCCCTAGGACAGGGAAGGTAACTAGCAGATGGGGATGTGAGGGTTACCCAGAGACAAATCATGAACAGAGCTTGTTACGTGAGTACATCATGTTAGATCATCTACCACATGTTTGGTGGTTTTTTGAATATTCATGCATACAGAGAGCTTTGACCTTCAATGAGAGATTCTTCGCTAAAAGTGACTTCACAGCTGGCATAGTGGGTTTCTGTGACATCTCTGCTCAGCCTTCAAGTATAAAGATGGCTTTTGGTCGGGCCTGCAAACTCTGGCTTGGCTTTCGGTGTCAAACTGGGTTTTTCCTCCCTATGCATCCTCACTGCATAAGTCTTGCCTACACACAAGCTTACGTTGGTTTAGTTAAACTGATTCGGTGCACAGTTGTGTATGAACAATCTTATTTGGTTTCAAAGTGGCCCCTTGTTCCTGTTTTATTGTAAGTTGAAATAAACCTGGCTGAAACAAATAAAAACTTGGCCTTTTTCACTGTTTAACGAAATGTGTTGGAAAAGGTTCTTTAATTTAAACTAGTGAAACTCCACACATGGACCAAGCCCTTAGAAAGGCCTTAAGTGATGCTTGTGCAACTTGTTTTCAGGTAATATCCTCAGTGAGACCCATTCAGAACCTTAAACCTGCAACGAGCTTACCCAAGAACAGTAAGAATACAGGCCTCGTCGGTATTAGAGAATTAGCGCCGTTGCCTAAGATTGATCTAGTTACACCCATGCTAATCTCTAAAGTAGAGGCTCTCAGAATAGTTTGTCTCATTTAATTCTGTTTTGTGTAAGTAAATAATTGGGATTTTAGTATCTGTTCCATTGCTTACTTGTAGGCAAATCACCTAAACCAGCGGTGCCTTTCTGGCCCGTCTGTAAAATAAGGGTAACAAAATTTTCTTATGTCTTGGGCGTGTGGAAGGCTAGCTGATATTTGTACTGTACCAAACAAACAAGGAGTCCTGTGGCACTTTTAAGGATTAACACAGCTACCCCTTTGGAACTTGTTAATATTTGCACAGTGACAGATATGACAGCTACTCAAAGCATGACTGAAGACTAGAACGTGAGACCTTGTGGCCACCACTGTGAAATTATTTTAGCTTTTTGGGCTCTGTTGATGGCAGGTTTCTGCTTGAGATAGAGTTTCTATTGGAGTTCAACTGGTAGAAATTTTTGAAAACTTTGAGAAAACTGTGTTCCATTGGCAAATGATGATGCCACAAAACTGAAATGTTTTTCAGAAACATATTGGTGATGGTGACATTTGCTTAGTTTCTACTTTATCCTTTTGAGCGCTCTGCTCTCTCAGTTGCTTTGGTAGGCTGAGCATACTCCATACACCAGGAGCCCCGGTATCACTCTGTTTCCCATCATGAGCTCCTGTTGGCCAGCTTCCTATTCTCCTCTATTTGAGGGCTCTCTGCAGCTCCCACCTCCAATCCTTCCCCCTGCTAGGGGCTCTGTCTACCAGCCCCACATATGAAATAATCAATGGAAACAATACCAAAGCACCTCAGTATAGTCATTTCTAGATTTCTAAAACAAGCCTTTTTGGAAATTTTAGTTCATGAAAAATCTGTAAGTGTCTACTTCTTGTTCCAAATTGGGATGCAAGTATATTTTGAAATTTCAGAATTTCCCACAGAATGGAAATGCAGACTTTCAACTAGTTCTACCTGCAAGTCGAGATAATCTTAGCGACAGCATGTGTATTTGGTATCCATTATAATTGACAAGCAAAGAACTTGTGAAGGTGCTCGGCTTTGAAAAGGATGTCAGAGTGATTCTGAACTGACAATTCCAAAGGGGTAGCCACATTAGTCTAGTTCAGCAAAGTGAACAAGGAGTCTGGCAGCACTTTTAATGACTAATATATAAATTTGTTAGTCTTTAAAAGTGCCACCAGACTCCTTGTTCATTTTTCTGGACTGACAGACTGCCCCAGAGGAAACAATGTCAGTGCAACTGTGCAGGCCTGTTCTCAGGAGATGCCTGATGCCAAGTTTACCAGGGAACTGAATGCCAAGACCTAACATTATTAAATTTGAGGTTATATAACAAGTCTTGCAGTGAGGAAACTCTTTGTTCAATTGACAAAATCCTGCATTACTGACATAGAAACTGAAGGGCTGGTCTCTAAAGAAAACAATTAATAAAGAAAAGAACATCTTTATCGTTCCCTTAGCTTAAATTCCCTGCTATTTTGAGATGTGTTTTTCCACAGCTAACACCATCTCTGGCTGTTACGACTACAATTATAAAGCAAGCAAACAAGAGAGTAATATCTAAAATTACATCACAGAATGTTCAGCCTGAACATTGTTTTAAAACCTCAGTGGTGTTAGTTACAGCTTTGAAACTCCTACATTTTTGTCTGAAGAACTCTATTCAAGAGTGAGGAGGGATTTTTATTACCAAAATAATCATTCCCACATATCAAGCTTGGAGATTTGCTCCTCAAAGGCCACTCTTCAAAAAAGATGGGTAGGAATCAACTCCCCCAGTGCAAATGCCTGGTGAACTCTGGGAAAGTGCCTGGGCAGGTGGTGTCAAACATTGCCTCCGTTCCTGATTTGCAAATGGGGGACAATAATAATTCTGGGGTGGCGTGAGGGTAAATCCAGTAGAAAAACTGCATAATTTTGAGATCCGTTGATGAAAAGCGCTTATCTCAGAAATAGGCATTATTATTATTTCAGAGACTCTCTGTATGACCTGTAATGTGATACATCACCCTGACATGGATTTAGTTAAAAGCTAGGATGGATTTGCATCATTCTTTTCCTTTCCACTGTTAAAACGTAGGGTTTCCTCATGGGATCAGAGGATTTTAGAAGTGCCAGGTATGACAAATGGAATATTTTTATGTTAAGGGGGAAAGGGGAGGTGTGAGTTTGGGATTCAAGAATGTAATCTCTTCCTTTGATACCACACTTGTAACTATGGTGGCTGATGTCAGGGAGAGAATGCTTTGCGCTTTACATGGACCATCTTCTAATACACTTTTTAAACTGTACTGGTCTTCTGGTGATGCATCCACACCCAATAGTACTGCCACAGGATACCAATGATGCATCCTTGTATCGTGAGTCAAGGTCCCTCCATCAGTGTCATGATATGTTGAAGCAGTGTGTTGTAGCCATGATGATGCCAGGCCGCTAGAGGAATAAGATGGGTATATCTTTTATTGGACCGGCTTCTGTTGGAGTGAGAGACAAACTTTTGAAAGCTGATCCAATAAAAACTTTTCCCTCCTCCTTCTCTCTAAAATGGGTTGATATCACTTCTGCCTCCAAAGAGCAAACGGGAAGAATGGTGGCTCCTCTTGGTTCTCCAGCTAAATAGGGCAATTTATGCTTGGTCCTGCACTGGATGTTCAATAGAAGAACAAGAGTGCATGCAAGGGTCCTTCATCTTCCAACATACGCACATAGGCTGCAAGGTGTAGATGGTGGGGGGAGGATTAGTGTAGGAAGTCATGGTTTCATGATAGGGACCTGCAGAGCTAACAACGTGAGCTGCTATAGTTTAAGCTAACCATCCTGGGCTCGCCATCTGGGCCAGTAACAGACTTATGTCACAGATTCTGAGATCAGAAGGGACCGCCGTAATCATCTAGCCTGCCCTCCTGCACAGCACAGGACATAGGACCTCCCTGAACTAATTCTAAATCAGGTCTTTCAGAGAAACATCGCTCTTGATTTAAACATCTCCAGTTATGGAGAACCCACCACATCACATCCCTTGGAAAATTGTTACGAAAATGAATTACCCTCAGGGTTAAAATTATTATAATTTAAAATAAATCCAGAAAATGTTTAGCTCAAAGGGAAAATGTTTTGTACATGTTTCCTGTCAAGGTTTAAAAACAAGTCACACCATCAAATTGGTGGAAGTCAATGGTGAAGCACATTAAACTAGTTTGTTGAAAGACTAAACCAGCTTCTGACAGCAATAGTCTTCTCTGTAGATGCATAGAACATTTTCTTATTCTGTTTATTCTGTTAGTTTACTTCAATAAAGCAGGAATACTTGTATTCTGCTTTCAATCTATAAATATAAATTAGATGTGAGAACATGAGATGTACCAGTTCTGAATCCCTAAACAACACACTAACCAGAAATGATCAGTTCAATTAATTAACTTGTGGATATTTCCTTTGTTTAATATTAATATTATGTTTCAGTGTTTTAATATTAATCAGTTTTAAATGCAAAACATTTTGGTAAACAACTTTTCTTATGTATTGAGCATGTGTAAAGTAGATTTATTTAATTATTAAAAAAATCAGAATGATGTTCTTGTGCATTTTTAATTGAATTTGAATTTCTAGACGTAGATCTTGATACCACCACAATCATCTATTAAATAAGAGCACACCATTCCCTATTTTCTGACAAAATAAACACAGTAAAATTTAATAATCTGCACAAATGGAAATTAAGCTACATCATTCTTAAACATGCATAGAAAAAATAACATATTCTCCCAGTTAATAGAGTCAGTCCATTTAGTGTAAGGGCTATGTTTATTTGCAAATCCGTATGATTTTAACTGTTACCAACCCACAGGAAGCAAGCTTTTTTAAAGAAACTAGCCAATGTACAAATGTGAAACATAGTTAAAATCAACAGTTTTAAATCCAGGTTTCCTGTCTGTTGATTGAAGTTGATTATTTCAATTGTGTATGTTTAAATCAGTACAACCTGTACTGTACAGAACTATCCTGCATTAGCCAGAATGTGGTGTGGAATGGATGGCCAAGATAATTTTAGCATATTTTTTCTGTCTCTGGTTGTTGATACTACGACTAGGATGTAACTAGGCCATAACTGGTCCAGGTGAGGCAGGAACTTGACAACATGCAAGAAATACCAGTGGTATAAGGTTTGTAAAAGCCTGTGTCCTACTAAAACAATCTAGGAGGCTGGTGGAACTTTTAAAGACTAACACATTTCGCAATGGGATTCTCTCCCGTGAAAGCTCATGCGATAAATAAATGTGTTAGTCTTTAAAAGTGCCAGCAGATTCCTTGTTTGTTTTGCTGGTCTCGACTAACATGGCTACCCCTTTGGAGCCTGTGTCCTACTGGTCATCATAACCTTTGTGAGATGTATGTATGGAAAATACAGGAGGAATTGCATGTATATGTGCTGAAATTTATGTTCCTTAAGTCTGTAGCTAAGGACTGGTCATCCAAAAAGTGAAAAAACAGGTTTCTTTCAGACAAGAAATGTTTGCATGCAGATTAAGTATTGTGTGGTTCACAAGGGCATCCACTTACAATTTCAACAGAATGCCAATGTGATTGTGAAGTCTCCAGAGAGGAAATTTACAGGAAATGTCTCCAGCCGGAGAAAGCCCTTTTTACAAGTGTCCATTTTTGGGCTATTCCTCATGGGTACAGAGATATGTCCTCATTCCTTCAATCTGCCAGGGCAGGCTGCCAGCAGGCCTGGTGTAAGACGAGGGCTCTCAGTCAAACAGGCTGAACACAAGGGGCAAAGGACCTGTGGCAAACTCTCCCAAAGGCAGGAGATAGGGGATTACCTTCTACTTTTACGTTAGGCTCCAGAAAGTGTCGTGTATGATTTTGTTTCATATGCAACCATTTGATTCCAATATTCTTTATGGCTTAACTCCCTGTTCTTTGCTTATCAGCTTACTCTTGTTTTCACTGTACATCCAAGTGATGCATTCAGTGGTGATCCAGGTTGAAACCAGTGTGCACTCTTCTGCTGGGAATATTGGATCTAAGATTTCTGTCAGTGTTCAATGGAAAAGGGACTTATCTCTCCAGAGCTATGTTCACACACAGGTTATTTCGATACAAGTGGTTTTGATACAAGTTGTATCGAAATAACGCCTTATTTCAAAATAAGTTAATTTGAATTAACAGTTTGTTAATTTGAATTAAGGAAAAAAGCTCAAAGTGAAATAGCATGTTCAGACGACAGTTATTTCAAAACGAGTCACCGTTGTTTCGAACAAACATGTTCAGACGGCATTGTTTTGAAACAATCGTTTCGAAACAACGTTGTTTCGTCCCCACATGGGGTTTAAGTTGTTTCGAAACAACGCCGTTGTTTCGAAACAACGGAACCCATTATTTCAAAACAACAGTGCATCGTGTGAATAGGGTATTTCTTATTTCAAAACAACCTCTGTCACTCAGAGGACCCGGGGGGGTGGGGGGGTGCCTATCGCTAACCTATGCAGAGAAAGTGAGGCCTACGGAAGAGTGGAAAACAGTACTAGTGTTGCCAGAGGCTGGCGGTTTTAGGGAGCTGATCTGTGGCAGGCACAGGGAAGAGCTTCACCCTAAGAGCAGGTAGAGGGAAGCTGTCTCACACTAGGGACCCCAGAGAAGCACTGCAAGAAGCCAGAACCATGACGTGTTGAACTTTCCAGGCGTTTGCTGTAGAGTCTGGTTCACAGCCAGCACCACAGTTTGTTTTTGAGAATTGAAGCTCACAGTAGGAATGCGTGTAAGAAAAATCAGAGGTGCCAGACCTTGCATGAAATTCTGTGCAGGCCTCTGGACGCTAGTAATAGAGACTGATGCCAGTTTCCCTGTTTAATCTGCATACCAGAGTATGAAGGCCAAGCATTTAACTCTTGCATTCAGGTTGTCAGCATAGTGGTGTTGGAATGATGCACCTTCATTATAGACATAAGACAGTGGATGTGCACCCTTGGCAAGGGTATATCACGTAACCAGTTTAGGCCAAGGAGCTGGCAGTGGAGAGTGAGATATTTTACACGGCTTTTGGTCTATTGGAATTGCTGCTGATCTCACCGTAATGGCTGCCTGGAATGTTGAAACATTAAAACTGAAGGGAAGAAAATTATGTCGAATGTCTCATGTTACTCTCCAGATAGTCACTGAATCATTGAAATGTGAGATTGAAGAAAGCGATTAAGCAATCTCATCTAGCTCCCTGGGAATTCAGGTTTCCCCCTTCAGTAGCTGTCAAGTGCCACCTTCAGTCTAGACTTAACTGGTGTAAGGGATATGGGACTTCTACTGCTATGCAGGTAGTTATTTATAAGGTCTGCCTCACTATATTATCTGACTATTGCAGCCATTAATGAATGTTTCCTCTCCAGACTCCTGAGCAGTAGGGAAGCATTCTCCCCATTTAATAAGTGGGAAACTGAGGCACAGAGGGTAAAACTTGCCAACCTGCATAAGCCACTTAAATGCTTTGGAAAGTTTTACACAGCCAGAACAAGTGACTTGTCCAAGGTCCAACAGCCATTCTGTGGCATAACTGGGGACTACATCCAGATCTCCAGCACCCTGCTCGGCATCTTAACCACCAGAGAAACATTTTCTCTACTTGCTAGTTGGCTTACGTTATTGCCTGCTTCCACATTAGTCCGATAACCTAGTTTCTGCCACCTAAACACCTTTGCCGAGTTGTGGTTTTATGCCCTGCAGATGTTTCTGACTGACCTCTGAGATTTTGAAAGCAGTATGAGGGATGTGGGCGGCCCATTGGCATCTTTTAAAGTCACAACGCAGGTCTCCCTCCTTCATCACTTAGCCATGCCATACAGCTTTAGCTCTTGGAAACATTCCCCATAATCATTCCCTTGGGCCTTTAATCATTTCTGCCGCTCTCCCCGTGAATTCCTGCCAGCTTCTCAAGACCTCTTTGGTAAGGGGGCACCTGGAAGTCAAAGGCAATATTCCAGTTCTTTGGTTCTGCTGGAAATACAGAAAGGCCTAGTATTATCTTGTCAATTTTAAAATGGATAGCTGTGTTAGTCTAGTCCAGTGAAAAAACAACAAGGAGTTGTGTGGCACTTGAAGACTAACAGATTTATTTTTTGCATGAGCTTTCGTGGGAGAAGAGCCCACTTCCTCAGATGCTCCGAAGATGGGTGAACTTACAGAAAGGAATGAAACTAAATGCAAGGGGGTGTAAAGCATAGGATCGGGTCATACAGTAACAGCAAATCAGAGCCGTTTACAGGCTCAAACCATGGGAAGCCTGAAGTCAAATTACCCCTTTGTAATGGGAAAAGAACCCATAGTCTCGATTCAGTCCTGCTTTCACAGAATTTAGCTTGCATACTAATTCCAGTTCAGCTGTCTTCGAAGCATCTGAGGAAGGGGGATCTTCTCCCACGAAAGCTCATGCAAAAAATAAATCTGTTAGTCTTCAAGTGCCACACAGCTCCTTGTTGTTTTTTCACTAGTATTATGTCCCTGCTTCACGATGTGCTCCCTGTCTGTGGAGTGCAAGGGTCATCGGCCTATTCGACGGCTATTGAACAGCTCCTGTCTAACATGTAGACCACTCCCACTGTTACATCTTTTTTTATCTAGGCTCATGCTTCCTATCTGAATAGTCATTTTAGATTTTTCTCATCAGATTGATTCATGTCTCTTTCACCAGGTGGAATCCCATTTTATTTTGTCCATGTTTCTAATCTCCCCCATTCATGGATGTGTCTGTATTATTCCAGACTTCACTACAGCTTCTCCAAATGTAATATTGTATGGGAATTGCCTTAGCTGGGACCCTTTGCTCCTAAAAATCTGCTATATACGACCATACACATTTTTTTCTAAAACGGTTTGTTTAAAGCACAATCTCCAAGGATAGACAAGAGGCAGTACCAAATGTAATATTAAAAAAAGTATTCTGAAGTGTCAGTGCCTATATGGGCAAGGGAATGCCTTAGGGAAATAATAAAAGCCATTCTTTTAATAAACACAGAAGCTCTTTTCAGTTTTACTGCCTTCCAGATTCTTTTTCATCATATCCACTAAAAAGCTTGCAGATTAAATGGTGTACGTCTGTTTCTTGGCTTCTTTTGTAGGTAATATTCTTCCCTGACAACAGGTCCAATATTTTCCAGTGCCAATATAGGAATTCAGATACTTTTTGGTGATGGTTGTTCCAACAAGCTGCCACTGTACATCTTGCTGCTGTTAGGGGAAGACAACTGATTAGTGCTTTCAATGTTTTCCTTCCATTCTCCTTGGGGAGGCCTAGGGCTTAAATAAAATGAAAATTAGCCAAATCATTTGCGTCAATGGAAAATAAGGAGAAAAACCAATGAGATACACCTGCATGTTTTTTACTGTTATCATCTTACAAGAATTTGACCCTGATCTTACTTTTGACAAAACAAACCCCTCAACTTTTAATTACCAAAACTTGGAAGTGAGGAATTCATCTTAAGCAACATATCCATTAAAAGCATACAGAGAAAGAGAAATAAAGGGTATGTAGCAATCTCTGCATTAATTAGTTAAAAAACCCATGGGATGTCAATTTTTCAGATTGTTAAACTGAGGCCCATGGAGGCAGTGACTAAAATTGGTTGAAAAACTTAACTAAAATGTGGAGAATTTCATTTTTATTGACCTTTCGCATTTTAGTCAAATTTCAGTATTTTTGGGGACCAGCTGTGGTTGTGACTTGCCCAGAATACCACAGTCAGTTGCTGGCAAAATCTAGGAGTCTTGGCTTGTAGCTCCTGCTGTACCCACTAGCCAATGCTGACGTAGGCTTTGATCCAGTGAAACACTTGAGCACACCCTTTTAAGTCTGTCCGTATTCAGCAGAACATTTGAACGTATGCTTAAATCTACCAAAATCAAACAGATTTAAGCACATTTATAATAGTATGTAGATTGGGCACTATGCTGAATTGCTTGCAGCCAGACGTTTTCCCAGTCCAAACATTAACTTAACTAATTTAATTAATTAATTTAACTGAAATAAAAAAGGGTCCACAAGAAGGCAGGTAAAACGGATGAAAGATGAAATGATGCAGGGTTAATTTAGGTAAAGAGTTTTCATGTTTGTCATTCAGGATTGTTCACAAGTAAAAGTGAGGCTGTGAACAAACCACAAAACTCATGGTAGGTACAAAGTTGTGTTCTTATTTGTGCTGAACACTATCTCTGGTATTCAAGGAAAGAGACAGGAGTTTAAAGTGGAGATTGCCGCACAGTCGGTGAAACTACCAATGATAGGACAAGAAGGCGTGGACTTAAATTACAGCGAGGGAGGTTTAGGTTGGACCTTAGGAAAAAAATTCCTAACTGTCAGGGTGATTAACCACGAGAATAAGTTGCTTAGGCAGGTTGTGGCATCTCCATCACTGGAAGGTTTTAAGAGCAGGTTAGCCAAGCACCTGTCAGGGATGGTTTAAGAGGGTCCTTGGTCCCGCCATGAGTGCAGGGGACGGGACTCGATGACCTCTCATGGGTCCTTCCAGTTTTTATCAGTCTATGAAACAAACCAGGAGCCCTGAGGCACTTTTAAAGACTAACAAATTTGTTTATCACCTGAGCTTTCGTGGGAGAAAATCCCACTTTGTCAAATGCTTTGAAGACAATCAGTGAAGGATCTCACAAAGGTCTGGTCCACGGTCTGTGACTGTCTGGAGTGTCCCTGGCATACAAGGCCAAAAATGGGAAAAGACAAAGCTTTGGTGAATCACTACACCAGGGGCCTTCCAGCCACTTTGAAACAAATGACCAGAGATCTTTAAATTGGGAAAATATCCTTTCTTCTGAAGTGTGACATAAGATAGTCGAAGGGTCTCAGTCTGTCTCCTTTGCAGTCCATCTTCTACACAGACAGTACTCATCTCGCTGAGCAAGTGTCTTTCATAGTTCTGGCACCCAAATTAAGGTCCCTTCTGAGAACTCAGATTTTGGACCTGCTCCCAGGGAATCTTCCTTAAAAACTGAAATTTCAAACCTTTTGTTGCAGATTCCAGGAGCTTTAAAATAAATATATAAAACCAAACCAAAACAAACATAGCCCCAAAATTAATTAAACTCATCACCGAATTTCAGGAGACGAATCTCAGAAAAGCTCCCAGGGTTGGTTCAGTGGAGCTTCCAAATGAACTAATGCAGGGGCATCAAACATGCATCTCATGGGCCAAATACAGCCCTCAAACTTCTTCCATCTGGTCCATGACTGCTCTTCACAGAAGCACACTCTCACTGAGAGAGAGGGAGGATGTGATCTTGAATACACAGGGCTCTGCAATGCCGCTAGAGTGTCAGGTCCTACCGTTGGGTATGTGAGACGGCGCTCCTTGAGGCCACGCTCTCTGAGAGAGAGAAAGGTATCAGGTTTCATATACACAGCACTCTGCTATGCTGTGAAAGTGCTGTAGTATTTTGATTTATGGTATGTGTGGCCCATTTGAAGTGCATTTAAGTCAAATCTGTCCTGCCATGACAAAGGAGTTTGACACCTTTGATCTAATGCTCGCTAGATCCTCTTAGTATGAAAATTAGGCTATGACTGTCACAAGACCTGGCTTCTTATTGTGATTGTTCACGACTAGGCCATAGAGCATCACTGCACTAAGTGAACAACCTCACTTATGCTTCGGGGAGTTGCATTGGAGAGGGGAATAAGTCCAAGTTCCAGAACTGGATCTGACCTTGCAGTTCAAACTTGTCTAAAAGCAATAAATGTGAGCACCCTCATGTTCTGGGAAATTTGCAGTTCGAACATCAAACACCAAAAGGTTAAATTGGTGACTTTGCTTGTGTGTCTCATTGTAGAGGTTTAAAGCGTGCATCTGGCACTTTGCTTTAGGCCAGGGGTCTCAAATACGCGGCCCATGGGCCGCATGCAGCCCCTAACGCTATTTCCTGTGGCCGGTGATAACACAATCGTTACTGATATTTGCAATATTGTTGTAGGAAAACAATACGTGGCCCTCATGGTGATTTGAGTTTGAGACCCCTGCTTTAGGCTGATCTTGATCTTTAACTTCTTGCCTAGGCCAGGCCAAGCCTGAGTGGCTCATGGAAACAAAACAAGACACATGCTTGATGTTTACGTATCATACAAGGAGCTGAAGTGCATGGCTAAGGTCGCAGAGGTGGAAGCAACAGAGGTCTGGTTTACAGACTCCTACTCCTGTGTTTTAACAATGGTCGTATGTCTCAGCTGATTTCAGTATCCTGCTTATTTGAGTGGCTTATGAAATTTAAAGCATTTTACATCCTTTTGTAGAATTTCATGCACCACGTGGCTATGGCCCTGGCCTAGCTGCCACCAGCTATTACCGAAAGAAACAATGTTTGCAAAGTCAATTTAACATGTCTGAGTGACTGCATGCAAAGCAATTTTCCCTACCCCAGGTTTTGTATTTTAAGGAGTCTGGTTTGATGTTTTTGTCGTAATGAACGCAATGGAAATGTTCTTGTCATCATGAATGAAAGGAATATAAACCATTCACAATTAGTATTGTGTGTAAGGCATTAGATGCTCCCTGCATGTGCATGAATGAGGGAGTAAAAGATCTGTTTTCTATTTTCTGTATGCCTCACAGATTTTTTTTGGTGTGACATATAGCAAGCCCTTTAACCACCTCTAAAAATGTGGGTCGTTCTTAGCTTCACTCTACCTCAATCTCCTCATCTGTAAAGCAGGGATCAGAAAGCTACCTAATTCAGAGTACAGAGCTCAGAGTATGAAAGAGTTAATATTTGTAAAGTACTTGGAGATTTTTGAAGGGAATCACTATAGAAATTCAAAGTAGTCTTTCTTGTCAACATTATACAGCAAATTGCACAAACTTAGTGAATAGGGAAGAAGTAGACGTCGAACATGCCGCCAAGAAAATATTTGATCTTTGGCTTCCACTCCAACATAAATAGCAGGGAGTGTTCTCTGTGTAAGCTTGGGCCAAGGCATTTATTTTAATTTTAAGGTACTTTTCCCAGATACTGTGTGATAGGTGTCTAATGAGTTTGTGCTGTATAATGCAAGCTCTGTTTTAAATTTGTGTAAAAGATTACATAGAGAGGAGACACTGACATTAAATACTATGTAAATCTGCTTCTCTTAAGCATTGTTGTAGAATTGGTGCTTTGAAAATACCCCTGAAACTTAAAAGATTCATCGATAAGGCCAGGAAGGGACCACTGTGAAAATCTACTGACCTCCCACACAGCATAGGCCAAAGCTGACTCGGTGAATAGCTTTTGGATAGAGATAAAGAAGTTCTGTCACACTTTTAAAGACCAACAAATGTATTTATCCCATTAGTTTCCGTCAGTGTAATCCCACTTTGTCAAATGCATGCACATAATCCCACTTCGTTATGCATCTGATGAAGTGGGATAAATCTGTTTGTCTAAAAGAGCCACAGAAGTCCTTCTTTGAGTTTTGCTGGAATACCCTTCTTGAACTTGGACAGAGAGATGTAATCTTCATTTAAAGAGCTTAACTGATGGAGAATCCACCACTCCCCTTCTAGGTAATTCCAACTAATTACTTCATTGTTAAAACAAACAAACTAACAACTGCTCCACATTTCTATTTTCAGCTGGATTCGCTTCAGTTTCTCATTGTTGGCTCTTGTTCTGCCTTTCCCTCTTGGGATTCTGGATTCTGAAGACAGAAGGACCATGATGAGCATCTAGTCTGATTTCATATATGCACGGGCCATCGTAATCCACCAAATAATTCCTTGAGCAACTCTTTTAGAAAAAAATCAATGCTGATTTAAAAACCATAAGTGATGGAGAATTCACTGTGATCCTCAGTAAATTGCTCCAATAGTTAATTACTCACCATTAAAAATTACGCTTTACTTCCCATCTGAATTCATCTAGCTTCTGCTTCTGGCCATTGGATTGGGTTACACATTTCTCTGCTAGTCCGAAGTTCACTTTATTAAATATTCCCCATATAGATATGTAGACTTAATCAAGCTACCGCTTTGCCGTCTCATCTTGTTAAGCTAAATAGAGTGCTTTATTATCTGCAATTGTCTTAAAACTCCCATCTGCCCTAACCTCACCCATTATTCCTTGTGTGCGGCCCTGACTCTCCAAGGTGATCCAGACAGAGATGGACAGGTTGAAGGCACAGCACTCTGCCCATGCAAGAATGGGGGCAAACTCCTCCCTTCTAAGGCTGTCAAACTCTGGCAGCTTGACTGAGGGAAATTTCAGAAAGTACTGAGTGAGATTTTAAGTCTCCTGAAAGCGCACAACAAAAGCTTTTGTCAGCAGAGGGAGATGCTTTTAAAATACATCCAAGAATCATCTTCCAAATGCAGGAGACTTGGTGTGTTGGCTCTCCCTAGTCCTGCACTTATAATTGTTCTGTCTTCCTCCTCTCTCTTGCAATGAAAAACTGGAAACAGCTACTGCTTAAAGACAAGTTCTGAAAGGGTAGCCGTGTTAGTTTAGTTCAGCAAAACAAGCAAGGAGTCAAATGGCACTTTTGAAGACTAACCACTTTATGAATTGCATGAGCTTTCAGGGGAGAAAATCCCACTTTGTCATCTTGAAGCATTGGATGAAGTGGGATTTTCTCCCCTGAAAGCTCATGTGATAAATTTGTTAGTCTTTAAAAGTGCCATAGGACTCCTTGTTCACTTGCTTAAAGATGGACCTTTTCCTACCCCAAATAAAACCCACTTCTGCTCGAATTACAAATCACCTGAGCAATCAGCATTTACTAGAGCAGTGGTTCCCAACATTTTCTCTGCCATGGCACACCTTGTGACCTTGAATTAATTTGAGGCACACCACCATACAGATTCCAAATGAACTTATATTATGAGCCAATCCAGAGCTCTTTAAGTAGTTTTTCAAAAAATTTTGTGGCATGCCAGCTGAGGCCTGGTGGCACACCTGTGTGCTGTGGCACACTGCTTGGGAAACACTGTCCTAGAGACAAGAGCAGTGGTTCCCAACCAGTGTGCCGGGGCACACTGGTGTGCCGCGGCAACACCGAAAGTGTGTCGCGGGCATCCCTGAAAGCTGGAGTCAAAATTCCTTCCCTGCTTGGCCCAGCCACATGGGCTGTGTGGGGCTGGGAAAAGGCAGGGGTTAAAGTAAGGGGGAAGGCACTGGAACACAGTTCTGGACCCTTATTTTTAGGCAGGCAGCCTTCTGGCCCCCCTAAAAATAGAGGAAGGCATCAGAATGCAGAGTTCCAGGGGACCCCCTAAAAACAGCAGGAGCAGCCCAAACACAGCCTTCCGGGGGCCCCACCTTAGGCCCAGCCAGCAGAGAGGGGCAGGAGGTTGAGAGTGTGTGAATCTCCCCCTGCAAGGTGGAGCAGCTTGTGTAGACAGCCTGCAAACAGCCCGGGTGAGGGCTTGGGGGTGTGTGTGTGTGTGTGTGTGTGTGTGTGGCAGAGGTGGATGGGAGTGGCTGTTGAGCAGAGGGTGTGTAGCTGGGGTTGTGGGGTGGCTGTTTGGTTGGGGGGATGTAGCTGGGGCTGGAGGCCTAGTTCTGGTCCCTGCAGTGATGGGGGGGTCCATCACAGGCAGCAGGGGGCTGGGGGGGGAACAGGACCCACTGGGGCAGGAGGGAGCAGCAGTGGGGTGAGGATTCGCCCTGGGTGGCAGGGAGCCACTGTGGAGCAGGGGGAAGTGGGTGCTGTGCCATGCTCCCCTGCCCAGCCTTCCCACTCCCCAGGTCCCCCCGCAAAGCCGCTCTTGTTCTCCCGTCCTCTCTCCTCGCTTGCCACCCTTGTGCTGTTCCCCACATGGCTGCCCTTGGCCTCTTTTGCCACCCCGCCATGCTTTGCCCCCCACACTCACTCCTGCCACTGCACCCGACTCCTGACCTCCCGTGCTTTGCCACCCCTGCTGCCCCACACAGGAGCACTGGGCCGTGGTTCATGAATAATTTCATTTGTTAATTTGAATATTCATGAGTTTTTTAAAGGCGGTGTGCCTTGACAAATTTGACGGTATCAAGGTGTGCCAGGGCACAGAAATGGTTGGGAACCACTGGAGCAGAGGGGTAAAAAAAATGCCCATTTCCCCCCCTTTTTTTGTTTCCTACAGTTAACGGCTCCGGCCATTTCCCTGGCAGCGACTGTCTTGTGTGGGTGTTTCAGGTGTGTGGGGAGAAGCGAAAGCCAAAGGCAAATGTGGTTGCATAATAATCAAGACTGGCAAGCGCTGTGGGGCAGGACTTGAGGCCACCTTCCCCCTCATTTTCAAGCAGAGGCAGCCCCCTGAACTCCTCGGCAGACAGGCCACAGCTGCAGCCGTCCCTCAAGGGGCCCGGGCCAGCAGCCCCCAAAGCCTGGCGAGGAGGAAAAGGGGCAGCACTGGTCCTACAAGGCTCCTGTTTTGGGGGAGGCTGCCCCAGCACCCTCTCCGCCCCGCAGTCACACGCCCGAGGAAAGCCTGGCAGGCTGCAGGCCACGACGGCACCGAGCCGGCCGCGGCCCGTGGGAAGCGGCGGCCCGAAATTCCCAGGCAGACGGCCGGCCTCCCCCGATACAGCCCGGCAGGCAGCGGTGGAAACCCAGCCCCGGCCCCCGGCCCGCGGGGCAGGAAAAGGGGGAGCCGGCCGGGGCGCCCCAATCCCGGGGCTGCGGGGCGGGGACTCGGGCGGGCAGGCACCGCCCCGGCCTCCCTCCGCCTCCTGCCTGGGCCGCCGCTCGCCTCCGCCTGTCTGTGTGTCTGTCTGTCTGCCCGCTCCTCCCCCGAGGTAGGGCTGCGGGAAGCTGCCCCCCGCCCCGGCCGCGCCGCGCTGCCCCGGGGCTCGGCGCTGCATGTGGCCCGCGGGCGGCCGCTCCGCCCCGGGCAGGCGTGGGGCGGGCCCCAGAGACACCCCCAGACCCGCTGCACGGCCCCCCTGCTGCACTGGGGGCTGCTGGCCCCCCAGCTGGCCCCGAGCGCCAGCCACGCCCTGCCCCAGCCGGCCGGGGGCAATTGGGGCTGGGGGGCAGCTGGTTGCGCCTCTCCCCCGGCACCGGGCTTGCAGCCGCTGGTCTGATCCCGCCCGCCTCGAGGGGTGCACCCCGCTGCCCTTTTCCCAGGGTTTGGGGTGTCTGCGTCGCCCACAGCGGACCGGGCGGGAAGAGTCTGATTGCCGTGGTTGAAGGGAGGTGGCCGGCTGTCTGCTATAAAACGTTGCCCCCCGGCCTCCGCCGGCCACATCCTGAAGTGGGGGGCGGTGGATTAGCCAGGGCAGGGAGCGGCCCGGTGCCTTCTGCAACGGGACCCCAGTCTGAATCGGAATCGGCATGTGCATTAGGCTCCTACGTGCAAGGCCGGGTAGGCCTTTCCCAAGTAGTAAGCCTGGCAGATATTTCCCACACCGCTACTGTCAATCAGTTTATTTTTGTTCCCATTGACAGATTTTATTCTTGTTACTGTGCAGGAGAAATCTCCGCTCCCCCTGGGGCCTTGTTTCTGAGTGGGAGGTTTTGATAGGGAAAACTAATTCCATAATTGCTTGGGCTGCTTCATTATACCATGAAATAAATAGGCCTTGCTAGGTCTGAGTAAAGTAGTATTAGATGATTGCTTCTTGTTTTCACTCTCATGGAGCCTGCGTTTTGGCCGTTACCTTTCGCCTACTTCTGGGATGGGCCGGATGTTGACATGCTTTTCCTTGGTAAGGTGTGCTGCCTTTCTTAAGCGCACAAGACGTGCTGTAAAATCAGAAGGCCTTGCTCCATGGTGCAATTTGAAACTGGCCTGTTTTGTATGCGGTGGAAAGTTTTACTCCCTTAAGACTTAAGTTCAAAGAAAGGTGATTGATTTCGATTGCTTTCTGCCCTTGTAGGGCCCGTAAGTTCAGGCCCTGTGGAGGCTGGGGCCGTGCCATGCAGGAGCAACTTTCAGGGCAGAATCTGGAGGAAAAAAGCCATTTTGCACAAGGGACATGGTGCAGTTTGGGATCTGGGGTGGCAGCAGGTTGATAGGCACTCAGACATCATGGGGAGGGGTGCCGTCTGAGGCCCTGTATACAGGAGCATGGGGGCAGGAGAATGGGGTATGGGTTTGGGGGGGCAGAGTACTTCACCTGTCGGTTGCTGGTTCGTTTTTCTCCTAAGTTGATAGCTGTTAGGAACCTTTCTTTGGCCTGTGTGAAATGAGTTGGTTGGCTCAGCTTGGGCTGTAATGAAAATTTGTCCACATAGGGTCATGTAGGTCCTAGAGCTGGAGAAGACATATGGGGTTACTCCGTCTGTTTCCTCGCCGAAGCAGGATTGTTCCCGTGTTTTCTCACACTTGCTCCTGGCTGGGCTAAATATTCCAGACAATGGGACTTTCCTCGAGTTGTTACAGTTCGTGGTCATGCTGGAAAGGCATAACGAGTGGGCTACTGCAGGGATTGCTCCTGGGTCTGGTTCTGTTCAATATTTTTGCTCATTTAGATGCTGGCATTAAGAATACACGTATGTAGTCTGACAATGATACCAGACTGGGAGGGGTTGCAAGTACGTTGGAGGATAGGATCGCAATTCAAAATGATCTGGACAAACTGGTGAAGTGGTCTCAGGCAAATAGAATGAAATTCAATAAAGAGACGTGTAAATTACTCCACTTAGGAAAGAGCAATCCATTGCGCACACACAAAATGGGCAATGACTGCTTAGGAAGGAGTACGGTGGAAAGTGGGTGTCAGAGGACTTCAAGCTAAATATGAGTCAACGGTGTAACACTGTTGCAAAAAAGGCAAATGACATTCTGGGATGTATTAAGAGGAGTTTTGTAAGTAAGACATGAGAAGTAATTCTTGGTGCTGATTAGGCCTCAGCTAGAGTACTGTGTCCAGTTCTGGGTGCCTCATTTCAGGAAAGGTGTGGACGAATTGGAGAAAATCCAGAGAAGAGCAACAGGAATGATTAGCGGTCTGGAACACTTGACCTGTGAGGGAAGATTGAAAGAGCTGGGTGTGTTTAGTCTGGAAAAGAGGAGACTGAGAGGGGCCATGATAACAGTTTTCAAGTACCTAAGAGGTTGTCATGAGAAGGAGGGGGAAAGACTGTTCTCCTTAACCGCCGATGACAGGACAAGAAGCAAGGGGCTTAAATTACAGCAAGGGAGGTTTAAGTTGAACATTAGGAAAAAAATTCCTAAGTGTCAGGGTGATTTACCACAAAAATAAGTTGCCTACGCCGGTTGTGGCATCTCCAGCATTGGAAGCATTTAATAACGGGGTAGACAAGCACCTGTCAGGGATGGTTTAAGAGGCTCCTTGGTCCTGCTATGGGTGCAGGGGGCTGGACGTGATGACCTCTCACGGGCCCTTTCAGTTTCTGATTCTGTGATTACCTAGGGAGGGTGAGGAATTGTAGTCAATGGAGGATTTTAAAGAACAGGGATGGTCCAGGTCAGGCGTGGCCAAATTGCGACTCGGGAGCCATGTGCGGCTCTTGAAAGAAAAATTTTGGCTCCCGGAAGAACGTCAGCAAATCAGTTTAGGAAAGCAGCCCCAGCCTAGGAGTTCAGGAGGGGGTCGGGACAGTGGGAGAGGCACAGTATTGTCAGGGATGGCGGGGAGAAGTGCAGCATGGTCGGGATTTTAAATAACTCACCACTAGCCTGCAGTCTTCTACATCGAGCAGCAGCTAGGTTTTTACTGTATAGGCCTAATTTTCATGGTAAGCTTAAGTAATGATTAGAATCTGACATTAGTAGGATCAGTATTTGTCCTCTTTTTATGATCAAATGAAAGTGTGCAATGAATTTTAAACTTAGTAATTTTGGCGTAGGTAAAAGTATATGGCTATATGCCTCAGTGCAGCTCTCAAAGGTCTAATAATCAACTTGTGTGGCTCTTGAGTTCCATAAGTTTGGCCACCCCTGGTCTAGGTCAGTGTTTCTCAGCTGGTGTTGCACTGACCACAGGTGCTCCGCAGACAGTGAAGGTGTTTTGCAACCAACCCTTCCTCCTTCTACTTCCCCTCCCCACGGTGCGGACTGAATAGGGATGGAGAGAGGAACAGCCAGTGAGCTGATGAACGCCTGGGAGATTTAAAATGCCCCAGCCGCAGCAAAGCTTCCAGGTGCACATTGGCATCTGCTGATACTTTGCTGCGGCTGGGGAACTTTAAATTTCCCTCTGCTGTCACTGCCAGCACCCAAATCACTTGAACATAACTTCCACAATAAGACTTTCTTTGATGAACCTTACTCCAAGAATAACTTAACTTCGTTCAAACATGCAGGCTGATTAAAACTTGAGTAATATTTTCAGTTTCAAGTAGTGTGCATAACCATCATTCATCTAGGTTTTTTTTTTTAAGAAAGAGATGCAAGTTATATTCGTAAAATTGTATTTAATTTTGTTTCCGGAATCGTTTTTGCAGGAGTGTGTAGTACACTGATATTCTGAACTTTACAGCCTGTGTATGGTTTTTTCAGAAAGGTTTCATCAAGGTGTTCCACATAAAGTAATTAATACCTGTGGGTGTTCCCCGGCCCACTAAAGATCTAGGTGTATTTAATTCTGCCTCAGCACCAGGAATGGGGATGGACTAGAATGACCCCTTGAGGTCTCTTCCCCTGTTTTTCTGTGGTCCTTAGACAGCACAGTGAGGCCTTATTATCAGGAACATTTCTCCGATCCTCAGCCTGATTTTCCCCCCGTAGTTGCACTCTGTTCCTCTCCCTTGCTGCATCTTTAGTAAACCCTTTACCCACCGCTGCCTAGCCTGGAGGCACAGCTCCGCTGGTGGGAGTTTTCCTATGGATGGAGCATTAGTTCTTGCCATCGTTTCATCTAGTCCTCTTCAGGTCAGAGTTGTAGAAATTCCTGCTGCCCGTTCTTTCCAGTGCTTCCTTCAGTCCTGTCGTCTGGGGGTTTAAGCCAGCATCTAAGTATGGGGAGTTAGACGTAAACTTCTCTCAGTTGTTTTCTGAAGAGTTTCTTGTGCCTTTCTCTAAATCAGGTGATAATGGCTGCTGTTGGGGACTGGTTACCGGGTGAGATGGGCCATTGCTCTGATCCAGTCTGGCAGCTCCTGTGTTCCCTAGAGATCATGTGAAAAGTACTGAATATTCCCGGTGTAGAGACTCTCCCAGACATCACCATCGTTTGTAGGCTGTTCTCGTGTCCCTTCCACTTGAATTGTCTGTTAGCTCAGTGATAAAGCACACTTAGCCTCGTCCCCACCTGCCCCATCATCCTCTTGGCTGTCTTGCCTGAGCGCTATTCAGTTTGTCAGCATCTTGCAGCACGTGTTGCTCGGAAATGGACGCAATGCTCCAGGGCTCAGTAGAGAGGGACCGTATCTCTGCAGATGCTGCTGTGTATCCGACCCCAGGCTGCAAACAGACCAGTCACGTGCGAACTCCTACCTACCTTCCTGTCCGCTGTCATTTCTGTCTCCGTCAGCTTTATTGCTTTCCAGGTTTCTCCCTGTCACTGAATGTTAGTGTCTTTCATCATACAAATGTTAACTACCTATTATGACTGGCACTTGCTGGCACTCTCCTTAGCTGTTTTGGCAGAAACATCTAAGAATAAACGAGGCAAGGAGACTTGAATTCTCTTGTCTATTGACATTTTCCATCCAGAATGTGGTTGAAGAAGATGGGCAAGGGAAGCATGGTGGGGAAGCTTTGCCTTCACATCTGTCTATCCTGTACCTTCCTCTAGTTGCTATGTTTCCCGTGATTAAATTATATTGCTGTGCTGTCTAGGACTGGCTAGTCTACATCTAGAACCACTGTTCACAGAGCCTTGCGAGTCTGAGAAACCACTGGCAATTTTCAGCTCTGGGCAGCCCTCAAATCATGGCTAAGGGCTGGTCTACGCTGTGTGCTTGGGTCGACATAAGGCAGCTTAAGCTGACTTAATTATGTCTGCGTTTACACGTTTGCCTTCTTCCCACCGATATAAGTGCCTTACTACCGACGTGCTAACTCCGTCTCCATACTAGGTGTAAGGTGTATGTCAATGTAGTTAGGGTGAGGCAGCACCTGTGTAGACAGACAAAGTAGGATTTTCTCCTATGAAAGCTCAGGCGATAAATGAATTTGTTAGTATTTGAATGCCACGGGACTCCTTGCATGTGTAGACGCTGTGTCCCTTGGTGGGCTGTTGGCTGTCTTGTCACTTTCCCAGCTCCTGGGGAGGAAAAAAAAAGAAAGCTGGGCCACTAAGCCCAGCGGCCCTGGACAACTCTGGAGAGCTGGGCGGCTGGACGCAGGGAGAATGGACACCCCCCAGCAAGAAGCCCAGGTAGCCAGACCGGTGGTGGCTTTGCTAGTTTCCTGGCTCAGCCCTGAGGTTGGCAAGGTTGCCCAGGTTGGGAGGAGAGGGCCAAGAAGCTGGGGCAGCTGGCTCCTGCTCCCTAGAGGATGAGAAGCCCGGGTGGCGTCCTCTGGCTCCTGGTAAGGAACAGAGCGGGGAGAAAGCCCAGATAGTTCACCTCTCGCCTGGCAGGGTCTGGGAAGAGGAGGGGTAGGAGGGAGCCTGGGAGGTTGTGGGTGATCCGGGCTCCTGGCAGGGAGCTGAAGGACCAGACTGCAATGGCTATAAGTCGACCTGATGTAGGTCAATTTATGTTTCTAGAGTAGACATATCCTGAGTCTGGAAATCACAGTTTCCCAACTGATTGGGACGATTTGTCTGTTTGTGGACGATCCACAACAGATTCCCTGCCCAGTTACATCACTCTGAAAGTCATTGTACCTTTCTTTGGCCCCACTTAGGTTATGCTTAATTGGCTGCTGTCTCGAACTTTTGTAGTCAGGCACCAGTGCTGTGTGATTTGTGGAGGCTTGAAATTCAAGTCTTCAGATAGTGTCAGTTCAGGCCCAATTCTGCATGGCTTATGCTGTGCAGTATTTATCCTGTAAGAAGTTCAGTCTGAGTTTGTGCAGGTGAGTAAGGACTGCTGCTAAAATCCCATTGGAACTGAAGAGCTTCAGCAAATAAAGTGGTCATCAGTGGCTTTTATGTTATTATGACAGGGCCCAGCAGACGTGTCAGGCTGGGAGGTGAGGGGGGGTCCTATCATTTGATTTCCAAGCATAGGGGCCCCCTGGATTATTAAAATCATTCTCTCAATTCATATATCAACTCTTGTGATTCATCCACAAACTTTAAGTTTCTTTTGTCTGATGTGTGGTTTTTGTTGTGAGTCCCACAGTAAGGTCGATCTGAAGTTTCCAAGTCTCTGTCAGAAAGCACCGTGATAGCCTAGTGAAAGATAACATAGAAATTAAAGGTTCAGAGAAAGAAAATGAAAATAATTAGGGACCTGAAAAAAGTCCTATGAAGAGAGGTTAAAAAGATTGGAGTTTACTTTAGAAAGGAGACAAGGGACAGGATAAAAGGATATAAATGTTGACTGGTCTGGAGAATAGAGATGGGTGTGTCTGCTCTCCATGTCTCAACGGAAGAACAAGGGGAAATTGAAAGGCAGTTTACTATAAAATGGATAAAAGACAATATTTTTTCACAGTGTGTGTAATTAGGCCCTGGAACTCGTGGCCATGAGATGCTGAGGCCAAGATCTCAGACATTTGTGTGGTTAACAAGAATATTCAGGATTATGAGCATTATTGCCAGCTATTAACCCTCATGCTTCAGGGTAGGAACTGATCTCTCTACCGGGTAGCAATCAGGAGGGTTCTCGCAGTATTGTCTGAAATATCGGGTGCTGACCAGTCTTAGGAGAACCACAAGAATTCCTGTCTCTCTGTGAAAGCATTTAACCCGTCTTAGTCCCATTGTTTCCTCAACCCCATTTGGCCGTCGTAGTCACTCTTGAATGTACCAACTGTGTTGTGATGCCTGAAAGGCAACGCTGCTCAAGTATTGAGCTTCACTGAGGAAGGGGAACTCAGGTTTTGTATGAATGCATTGTGGTTTTAAAGTAAGAACCTACTGAGACAATGACGGTACTGAAATATGTCCTTTCTTTAGGTATTTCCATGTCTTTAAGTTCCAGTATCCCATCATAGTTTCTCAGTGGCGAGAAAGTGAAGGGACAGTACAAATACTTCGACTTTTCTAAGCAATGGTTCTGGACCAGGGATTGGAGAGGAAACATGGAAATCACTTTCACGCTAAGGGGACTGGATTCACGGTGGCTGGAATTCACAAAAGGAAATGTTAGGAAAGCCAGACCAAAAGAGCCCCTATGAAGCCTCAAAGCTTTTGACAGTTTATGCCTGCCTAAGAAATTGGGTTAGGCCAGTAAAATGTTTAGCAGGTTCTGCTCCCAGTGCTTCTGGGCATGAGAAGATACATAAGGCACAAATGCTGCTAATCCAGATATGAGAAACCGTCACCCACGGCTAATCACAATGATTAAGATTAATAGCAAAGACACTCAAACTAAAGATTCTCCCCTAATCCCAAGGAAAATTAGCTTTGATCCCATTCTGACCCAATGCAAGAACTGGCATGAACGTCATTATTCTAAGTTTAAAAAACAAGATTGCTGGTATCTGTCCTTAGGATCTGACACTGACTTTGTCAGAAGCATGAGTCACTCGAAAATGCTCCTAAAGCATTGCAGTATGTGCAAGGAAGGAAAACAAATACCAGAGGCGTTGATAACCTTTTCTTAGAAAAGGTACAGACTGCTGAATATCACTCTCCAATCAGGCCATTTTTTTCCCACAGATCTGTAGCTCTTCAGCCCCAATGGAGCTGTTTAAAATAGTGATTTCACATTGGTGGTGCCCAGAGGCTGGCGAGCTGGTTGGCTCTTGGCTGTGGATAGACCAGGGGTCAGCAACCCAAAAGATGAGCCATTTTTAGAAATTCCTTCGATAACAAAGTGTTTTGAGAGCTGCAATGGTGTAGTCTCCTGGTGGGAGTGGGGGGAGCTGGCCCAGGGCACCGGCTGCAGGGTCGCCTGGTGGGGGGGAGCCCAAAACCAGGAGCACCCCCCCCGCAGGGTTTCCCAATGGCAGGGGGGCAAAGTGTGGATCCAGGTATGGGCTGCCCAGAGGCTCTCCCAGTGGATGGGGGCGGGTGAGGGGACCTGGAACCACAAAGGGCAGCCAAAGAGACCCCATCTTATAGGTCATGGAGTTTGCACTGCGTGGATATTGAGTCCCATTCTCCCCTTTTCAAAAAAAAGTCTGTTTCCCCCCCCCCCCCTTCATGGCATCTTTTAAAGAGGTCATTAGCCTCATTTTTATGATCATTTCCTAATTAGCCAATGTAGTTGCTTAATTATTTGACTTTTTTCCTCATTGATCATGTTTCACGTGCACTGTCTTGGGCCGGCTGTACCTATGTGCTCATTCAGACTGATACAGATGCTGTGTAAAGTGCTTGTAATAGCTTGGACATCAGGATTAGACGTTCATTTTTCTGAAAATGCAATCCTGCCCTGTGAGCTATCGTGAATTTCCAAAGTTGACAGTGGTATCAAGTCCTTTATCTTTTCTGAGAGCAGCTTCAGTCGCTCCTTAAGGCCAGAATGAGAGCTAAGAGACTGTTGTAGATGTAGAGATGCCTTAGGTAGAAAATTAGATTCCTGCTTTAATTCATCTTCCTAGACCTGTAAGACGTATCCAACTTTAGCTAGATTTTACATAAAAAACTTTGTAGACAACATTAAAAATGTGTATTGTTTGTTTATGAAATTGCGTCTGGTAGTGAAATTTCCTATTTCAGATTCATGGTCAGTGTTAATATCGAAATCATGGAGCCATAGGAATGCAGTGCGGCAAAGGACCTCAAGGAGTCATCAAATCTAGTCTCCTACGCTGAGGCAGGACCAAGTAGACCTAGACTATCCCTTGCAGGTGTTTGTCTGTTGTCCCTTTTTTTTAGCCTCCGGTGCTGGGGATTCCACAGCCTCCTTTGGAGGTCTCTTATAGACTTAGAAGGCTTTCCTTAACATCTAACCTAAATCTCTCCTGCTGCAAACTGAGCCCATTTCTTCTGTGTCCACTGAAAACAAGACAAGCACAATTAACTGCTGTATGCTTTATGACAGCTTTAACACAGGGGTGGATGAAATTGGCTCACAGCTAGGCACCAGCAATTTTACTTTTGGTTGCCAGAGGCTACTCCTCCATCACATTTCTGCAGTGGAGCTAGGCGACAGGTTACTAGAACTAGTCACCATGGTGACCAGAGATATAGGCTTGTCGAGGCCTGCTGTAACGTATCTGAAGACTGTTGGCATAAGTGAGTTTTCTACCACTGTCAGGGCTTTGACAATAGCCTAGACCAGTGTTTCCCAACCAGTGCGCCATGACACACAGATGTGCCTTCAGGTCTGAGCAGGCGTGCCACAAAATTTTTTGAAAAACTACTCAAAAGAACTCTTGATTGGCTCATGAATATTCATGAGTTTATTTGGAAAATATAAGGTGGTGTGCCTCAAATGAATTCAAGGTAGCAAGGTGTGCCACGGCATAGAAAATGTTGGGAACCACTGGCCTGGACCAATGGTAGTCACAAGCTGTTAGCATTTCAGGAGGTTCGGGGGCACATGGGTAATGAGATCTCAGGACAGGCGTTCTTCCTCCTCATTAGCACTTTTGTTTCCAATCCCAGCAGACTTAAGGAGGAGAGGGAGAAGAGCATGGAGGACTGTGCTAGGAAAGGGGGAGATAGAATAGGGAAGTGGTCAGTGAAAACTTCCCAAACAGATCTGGGGCATGTTGTCACTATTCTGGCTATTGGAATGGACACTAGATTGCACTCGAGACGCGGGTTCAGTTCCTGGCCCAGCTCCAGACTCCCTGTTATTCAGTTAGCAGCCAGAAAGGACCGACATATCTAGTTGGCCCTCCTGTATGTCACAGGGCTTGGGAAAATCATTTAATCTTCCCCGCTCCTCAGTTTGCCATGTGCAAAATGGGCATAATTCTTTCTCGCATCTCAACGGTGTTGAGAATGAAATCCATCTGTGATTGTGTGATGCTCAGAAACTACTGCAGTGAGGGGGCGGGGAGCACAGAACTGCCTGGATGGATGGATAGTGCCTGTTTTGCAGAGAAGTGGCTTTCTGTCTGCAGGTGGGGCTATCAATCCGGCATTGTTCACTGCTTGCATCCTCCCCACCAAAGAAAATCTGCTCTGAGGCAGACAAACGTTAGCAAAACCTTGTGCGATTCTGCCTCGGATGGAATAGTCAGTTTAGATTTAATTAGGTCATTTATCTTAAGGTAATAAAGTATGAGCTGACTCGATGTAACTATCTTGTTTAGTGTCAATTAAGAGCTCCACATACTTCACATACTGGGGGAAATTTAATAGAAGTTCAGTTAAGCATTTATTGCTTATTTAATTTAAAATTAAGTTCATCACCGTAGTTGCTAAGTCACTGAGTATTCAATTAACATTCAGTAAACTACATTGTTAGCTCCAAATCACACAGTCAGATCTTGTTTAACCCCGTCAGATCATGAGTCCCCAATTTGTTTCCCACCAACTGATCATTAATGTTTGCTGGCGGCTGGAGTTACTTGACCCCTCCCTTCCATTTGTTGCAACAACCGTTTTTTCCAGGTGAGGGCAGGTTCAGTAGCTTGGTGCGCGGTCTGGTGTCTGGCTCAAGGGTAAAAGGAGAAAAGTTGGTGCATGCTGTCAGATCCATGGGAAGACTCTATTAAAAGGCTGCGGACGTGCAGTGAAATGATGTTGGCATTAACTGCACGGTGAGCAGGCAGCTAGAAATGTCAGAATACATCGATCCCTCCTCGGAGAAAAAGGAAGTGGGTCGTCTTATGCCACAATGGTATTGTGACTTTACCATCATCTTTCTCAGTATTTTTTTAATGCCGAAAAAATACCCTGGTACTACGGGTGGTTGAAAATGAAAATCAAGGGTTTGATTAAGTGGAAAATGTACAGAGGAAATCAGGGGAAAGGTAAGCTTTTTGTTAAATATACAAACACTGAAAAGTTTTCAGCTGAAAAATAGAAACCAAAATTTGGCTGTCAGATTTCACTTCTTTGTTGCTCTATACCTTTGTTTACCCACACAGTGGGTAGTAGTGATTATTTGATGCTTACAAGTGCATGGCATTTTATTTTGCCTGCAGTACATTTTATATGGTGCCGCATGGACAACAGCTATGCAAGTTTTGGCCCTGCTCTCTTGCTGATGTTCTTTAACTCTGGCCTAGCAGATACCATCTGTTGGGAGTGAAAGAGTAGTTCAGTTCCCCTGGCCCTTCAGCTTTGGATGCAGCTGTTGAGAGAGCTATCAAGCGGGGCCAATTACCTTCTAATACAGTGGTGGTTCTCTTGATGTGGATGCATGCTCTTTGAAACTTGGAGTGTACGCCCATCATTTTATTTGATGTCAGCTACCAATTGGCAACCAGCACCTTCACTTGCAGGAAATGACCATGTCAGCATCTTTCAGAGGTGTTTCGGTTTCTGTTGCTGTGGTAGCTGCCATAGACATGGGTGGGAAAGAAGTGGTATGTGTTGGGGTGGAAAAGGAACGGGAGGGAAATTTCTTGAGGTTATCATCACTTCAGGCTTTGTGGTGCTCTTTGGAGTTACCACAGTGACTTAGAGTTACTTTGAGTTGAAGAGGATGACCTGTGTCATGGACAGGAAAAGAGGGGATGAGAGGAAAAAAAGGCTGAAAGTCAGATCTGGTTAAGAGTCAGCCATGCGGTGAAACTGGGTAACTCAGCACTTCATTTGGTTTCCTGGAGAGCAGAAATCTCTGCAGTATGTTGCACTGAAGGCGATAGACTTGGATGCAGATAGAGTCAATCTGTGCTTCTCAGAAGGACCCATGTGGCAGGCTTGTAACATAAGTTCTAGATCTAATCCCACAGACACTCACAGCTCTGAATTAAACAACTTTTATTGTGGTTGTAAAGTCAAGCACTCAAGTTAGCGACCTTAATTGTGGCCCCATTTTATATATACATTGTGATATGGTATTTCACTACATGAACCCACACTGTTTTCTTCCCACAGCGCTCACTCAATAGCAGTTACGCAATGTTTTTGTTTTCTGCTTATTGTTCAGTGAATGATCCAAGGCCTTATTTGCTGTACGCTTTTAAAACCTTGCTAAGAAAACAAAATTGTTCATTTCCTCATGTGCTTTTCTGTGGTGCACATGGCTATAGCATGGGTGCGTCACAAATACAAATGGATTTACTTTTCACAAAGCTCTTGTGAATTGAGGGCATGGTACTAGCTTCCTTTTACCCATCAGAAATGGAGAGAAAGAGTTTAAGTTCAAACATATCGACTAATTTTGGATGTCCAATCTGGGAGTTTTAGGATTTGATTTTTCAGAGTATTTTACCTTAGGGAGCACTTTGTGTTCAAAGCTCAGTGTGGGTGCTCGTTGTCTCTGCAAATGCCTCAGGGTCGCCAATAAAGCACCAAAAAAATGAGGTGCACCACTTGCAAAAAAACATAGTTTAAGCAGTGTGGTTTAGGAGAGTTGTTTCTAGTCATGAGACCATCCTCTTTCTTCGGTCTCCCTGCGCACTCCTGTCAACTCCATACGTCCCCATAAAAGTGATTCGTTCTGCCTTTCCCCTCCAAGCTGGCCTTGTCCTTTTTTAACTCTTGTCTCCTAGCCACCTTATCCCACTCTTCCTGTGCAGGCTGTTTCTCCAGGTTTACCATCCCATCTCAGTTCTCCTCACTCTTGGGTCCCGTGTCCCAAGCAAGCCCCAGTTTCCTCCTTTCCAGCTTTTCCTCTGAGCTCTTTCTTCCAGCCGGATCTCTAGTCACCCCTCTTCAGCTCACATTTCCTGTCCTGGCTGACTCCTGATTCCCAGTCCGAATCCCCATCCCTTGTTTCCTCATCTGAGCTGAGTCATCCCCACCCTTCTTGTTCCATACTCTGCCCCCGGACTGGCCAGTGTCGATGCAATCTATGGGGGGAATTTAGCTGCTAAAATCTAAGAAATCTGTACTCGATATGAGCAAGCTATGATTTTTTTTCCCACTAAAGTCTCATATCTTGGCCAAATGTGGGCAGATTTTTATGGGGACACTACAAAGCACATCCCTAAGACAACTTTTACTCCCCCGAGCAGATTTCTAAGTTTCTGCTGAAAAGCACTGAGGTACTAGAGTGTCTCAAAGAAAAGGCTGCATGCAATTTTTAACTTGGACAAAACTCTGTATTTTCCCCACTTCTTCCTTTGAAATGACTTAAACATCATGTCTGAAATTTTCCAAAAAAAATTCAGCTTGAGGCAGACATCCAACATGGAAAATTGGGGTTGCAGTTTGGCAGTTGTAAACAACTGAAGGTAGGGTCCTATAATGGGAACCATTGGAAAACAGTAGTAGGATGTTTATACCAGACCTGCCTGTAATATACCCAGCAGTCACTATCGGACAGTGGAAGGACGCTGCTAGGTTTCAAGTCCCAGAGTAATTTTGCTTGGCCTAAGATCAGTAGGTAAGAGACATTAAATCGTGAATGTTCTCTGATAAACTGTGTGCTAGGTTCATACTCTATCTCCAAAGCGTCTGACAAAGTGGGATTTTCTCCTACTGAAAGCTCATATGATGAATAAATTTGTTAGTCTTTAAGTGCCACAGGACTCCTTGTTTGTTTTGCTGAACTAGACTAACACGACTGCCCCTTTGGAACTTTATTTTCTGTACCTACCTCTGACGGGTAACTGATGTCCCTGGGGACATATTTGATATGCTCTGTTGACCTCCATGGAGACTTCACCTGGATATCGACTTCTGTCAGTTTACTGCAGCAGTGAAATATGTCCTTTGGGGATTGTGGAATGAATTTATTGTTCTTATAAAAGTGATATGTTGGTGGGAGCATCAACAATCAAGGCTATAAACCAATTTCTTTCTTTGCATGGTGCATGGCTGACCGTATGGATAAGTATGTGCAGGGTTCACTGTGCTCTGAGGTGTTTTGATGGCATCTAGGTGCATCAAAGCTACCGGGGTGGGCTTCTGGGAGGAACTGAAGGGTTTTAGGTACACTGCTGTCATTGAAATCTGGTGGGATTTGGTTTTTGAACTTCCAAAAGCCAGTTAGAGGTCTGGGTGGTGTTTATTTCTGATGAGAAATGTCAAGAACTTTAGGGTAAGGATGGTGGAAACTCAGCTGAGGTCCCCACCCACTTTCCACAGACTTACTTCATGCGTGCACCACCGTGCATCATTTGTCAAGGTCCATTTTGCTTCCTCTCAGTGCTCCATTATGTAGACCACTTTGCAAGAGAGAGCAGCCCAGCTTTGCCTTCCCGTGCTGCAGTTTTCTCAGCAAGGTTTCATTCTGCTGTGTGGCTACTTGGTTCACTGGTGCTCCACAGAGCCCAGCTGGGAAACCACCGCTTGGAAGTATCAGGTCTCACTCATCCACTTCTGGATGCAGGATGCTGGGCTTGGGAGGGGTCCCCACTGGGTAGCAAATCCTAAATTCAGCTTTGTGGTTGGCTCAGCTGAAGTCAATAAGGTGAGCCCTTGGGAAAGTGTTTTTTGCTGAACTGGAGCCTTAATTCATCTGTTACCCCAAGAGGTGGGGAATGTGGTGATGGTGAACAGATTTAAAAAAACCCTTTGGGAAGTCCTGTTCCCCTCGTTTGAAACAAATGTCTTAGTGCTCAGAAGAGCAGCACCCTCCAATAACGAACACGCCTGGATATGTGCTGGAGAATGGCCTACTGCTCAGGAAATAGATGAATGTTTCAGGCTTATTAGAAACAATGATTAGTAGAGCAGAAAAAGTACTTCAGATGATGGGGAAAATAGCCTGAGCCTGGCCTTAAATTAGCCGCAGAGTAACTGCAACTTTCTCAGGGCTGAGGGTCTGTTCACATGCACAAGGGAATCAGAAAAATTGCCTGCACAGCAGATGAGTTTGTCTGTGTAAGATGAGTTTGTCTCTGTTTGTCTCGCCAGATCTCCCTTCTGCCGGAGGCTTTAGCAGCGTCTGTGTGTAGGGATGTCCTCTTGTGATGCATTTGTGTTCCTTAGCAGATTGCAGGACATAAACACAGTATGTTATTGTGTCGTAACAGAGAAAGAGAGCCGTGAACCTGAGGAAGGGAAGGAGAAGCCCGCAAAGGCCAGAGGAAGACACTGGAGAAATTTTTAGGATTTGTTTAAGAGATGCATAGAACTGAAGGCCAGACAGGACCATGATATCATCTAGTCTGAGCTCCTGAGTATCACCAGCATACCAGTGGATAGAGCAGTCCTTGCGTAAAGCAAATCCCTGCCCCTCACACCTCCATTCAGGTGCATTTCCTCTTTCTAGCGCTAACGCATCGCAGATCCGTCTGAGGGTTTAAGACGGATGGGCTTTGATTGCACTGGTGGATTGATGACCCCTGATTTACATCGCTGTGAGTGGTAGAAGAGTCAGACACAATCTATTGTAATCCTTTTGTTGTATTGTACTTCCCAGTCAGGATCAGGCCCCATTGAATTGGGTGATCTAAGCACTTACACCAAAGTGCCATCCTTGCATCAATTCAGTCATTCTGATCTTACCTGAACTCCCTGAGACTCATGGTGGGCACGATAGCTGGGTTTCCGAGAGCTTTCCTAAATGCATCCAGTAGTTGTGTGGCTTTTAAACAGTACTTGGATTGCCTCTGCACCCTTGAACGCACAAATCTTCTGTCGGACCCAGCTCCATTGTATTCTAGGTAGGTACCAGGCTCATTCAGCTGTTCTATCTGTTTCCCTTGAAGGGAAATTGCAGTGAGACAAGAAGTAATTTTTTTGGGCAGACGTTTGATGATGATGTCCCGTCTTGGATTGTCTAGTTCAGTCGTTGCCAACCTGTGGCTTGCAGGGTTTCCACATGGCTACCAGCTCTTCTGCTGGCTGTATCAGGGAGCTGCTGTGTAAGGAGCCAGGCAGAGTGTGTTGTGCAGGTTCCTTTCTGTAGCCAAGGGGCTGGGAGATCAGCGCTCCCCTGCCCCGGCTATAGCAGTGAGCATGGAAAAATGCTCTCGGGGGGGTCCGAAGGTGCTGGGGCTCTTGCTGGAGCCAGAGCGAGGGGAGAACTGATCTGCCCCATTGGCTGCAGAAGGAAGCCACCGCCTAGGGACCAAGATGGAGCACACAGGGCTGAAGGATATATGTGGTTTCCCTGCTGCAGCAAGGGAGATCCGAGAGGAGCCAACCTCCTCTCTGAACTTCTGCCTATCTGCAGTGGAGGGTGGCCTGCTGGCCAGTACTGGTGGCCCTTGAGGGTTGTAAAATTGTGATTTATGTGGCTTTCGAGTCGAAAGGTTTGGGAACTACAGGTCTAGTTCATATCTGATAAAGTGTGTGGGTCACCCTTCACATCGATGTAGCTGGATTTATAAAAGTGGAGAGTCCACAGTCAGGTCATCTGATTTAACTGCACCTGGCTTGGTGGGAATATTGTCCGGGAACAGAATATTCTCTGTGCATTAAGTTGCAGAAGCTTTATTGAGGATCCAGGTATCCTTAACGTAATCAATATAATGAAAGGGCATTAGGAATTCTGAGTGGCCTTCATGTGTTTTTTCCTCTTGGACTTGTACTCATTTTTCTATGCTATCCCTGTGGTCCAATCAGATTTTTTTGTGGAATCATACCTGCTCCTGAATGTAAAGGCTAGTGCAGGATTAAGTCTGCCAGGTGCTCTGGTACCCAAGAAGGATAACACAAATTTGGACTGTGTATGTGAAAGAATTATACCATGCAGGGAGAGTCCCAGATTACACCTAGAATGCTGTGTGTAGTTCTGGGCAACTGCAACACAAAGGTGTGGAAAAACAGGAGTTCAGAGGAGAGTGGTAAAAGTCATTGGAGGAAATGGAGATGGATTGAAGAGAGACCCCAGCCCTGACCCTAACCCTTGTTAAAAGAACTAAAAATGGGTGCTTTACTGAATGCTAAGGTGGAGATTTGACAATCATCTCTATGCTGAGGCAGGAGGTAAATGGTGTCTGCTGAAGCAGGGCTGCATAATTAGGAGTTACAGCAATTCGATGGGAAGGGCCTCGAGTTCTCAGAACAAAAGCTGGAGTTTATTTGGTGATGAGTGTGGGAGAGATGGAGGAGTAGACAGATGGGAGAGATGAAATATGGGAAAGAAAATATTAGGCTGGCTGTAGCCAGATAGACTTCTTAATGTTTAGAAGATCTCCCCAAGGAAGGTGGCAAGAAATTGTGGTTCTTGGGATATTTAAACTTAGACCATACAGAGTACAATACTGTGAAATACATTGTAGAGGGCCTGCCTTGGTGGTGCAAGCGGGATTGAATTACCATTTTCTTCCCCTTCATCTCAAATTTCATTGTGATCGAATATTATATACTACTGTGAGAAACTGAGGCATGCAAGAAGGTGGAGTGATTTAAAGCAGGTCGATGGGAGAACAAGGGAGAGAACCTGGATCTCCTGAAACTCCCACCTGCCCTTGTACCTGCTGCACCAATACTGCTTTGCTTCTTTCTCCTTCTCCCTGGATATTTTAGTCACAGGAATGAGTCTCGCTTAGTGTGTCAAGGCAGGGTACTCTTAAGAAATGGAGTTCACTTGGTGCAAAGACAGAACCGCCTAAAAACCTCTGGAAATGTTTAACTGAGGCTTAGCAGCTTGTCCTGTCGCGGCTCTAGTGCTGGCTGCCTTGCTCCTGCTGGTGTCCTGATGGACAGAGCTGCTGCTGTGAAGGCGAGTGAAGAGTTGGAGGTAGGAGGATGGTTGCAGCGAAGATCATCTCCACATCTATGGCTAACAGGCCATCATAACCTGTTATAACTAAGATAGCTTGCTTCCAAAATGCACCAGTGGAGGTTACAACCCCTGCTGATGTGCACAATTAGAAAACAGCAGTGGGGACCTGCAGAAGAAATTTAATGTGTGGGTTGGAATCCCGGGCTGGCATTCATAGCTATAAACCAGTTGGGCTTCTTCTTAGACGTGCTGCCCTTTGTGTTTGCACTGCTATTTGCAGACAGGAGCTAGTGGGGTCAGAGCCCCATCCCAAAATTCAGTATAATGGCTTTTTGGTAAAGAAATACCCAGGACTCAAAAACCACCAGTCTCTAAGGGACATTTGAGTTGTGGTGCGCTAGTGTGTTCGCACGTGTCACACGTGTCTCTGAGCCAAGATGGTTCGTCCCCTTCTTTATTCTAGACCAGCGGTTCTCAACCTTTTGTGGGTCATGACACACTTGGTGGCATGTTGTAACCCTGCAGGACAGAGCAGGCCAAATTCAACCATTTCCCCGGCTCTCCGTGAGGCACTTACTGCTGTGCAGCAACACAGTCGTGTTCCAACACGCTGGTCGAGAACCACCCCTCTGGGCTACGGTCAGACATTAAAATCAATGCCACAACTGCTCCTAAACCTCAGAAGGATGAGGGTTCAGTTTGCCCTCCCCCTCGCACGTGCACACCCACAAAAAATACAATTGAAGGGAGAAGCTGGTAGGTGTAGTGTTTGCACACTGCCTGCCCTTCCCAGCCACAGCTATTTCCTCTTCCTTGTTGCTCTGTTGTTGCAGCCTGAGGTTAATGTTTAACCTGGAAAAAACATTGCCAACACATAGTGGCAAGGTACATCGTGTGGGATCAAGCAGGTTATACAGGCGAGGGCGGGTGAAAGGCCAGCCACTCTGGAGTGTCGAGGCTACCTGTGGCATCAGACTGAGTTGCCGGTGGTTTATCCTTTCAGGACTCAGCAGAGGCGCCAGCAGGCAGTTTAATGCATGCGTCCAGTCCTCATGAAGCAACAGGGACGTGCACCTTAGAAGAGGAGCGGTGATAACTGTCTTCATGTGAGGGGTTCTGAGATCGTAGATGTAAAGATCCCACAATACTTCATAAGGTTAAATGTTTACCTCATAGCTACATTAACTCAAATTGGCTCTGTCTCTACGTGCGACAGTAACACGCGTCATAAAGTGCCACAGATGGTCCTCCGCCCTAGAGGTGGCTGCCCTCTTTCTAGAGATTTCACTGGGCCTTGGGAGCTCTGAGCTGGAAAGTCTTACAGAGGGGGTTGTTCAAGACATTGCCGATTGATAGAAAACTGTTCGTGGCTGGGAGGCTGCCATGGGCCTTCATGTAGCTCCCTTTCCAGTCCTGCTGTGATTTAACAAATATAACAGAAAGGAGAGACAGAAACATGAATTATGTTGGTTCTTCGGGTGGTGGTTTCTTTTGTTTTCGTCTTCATAAAACCCAATGGGGAGCCAGGTGACCGGGTAACCAAGATGAAAATATGCAGCAGACGCATAAGCGTGAAGCTTGTTTTACTTCAGCTTCTGTATTTTGGGGGCATGATGACAAGTTCCAAAGGGGAAGCCGTGTTAGTCTAGTTCAGCACAACAAACAAGGCGTCCTGTGGCCCTTTTAAAGATGGGGAAGGTCTTTGTGCTCACACCACTATTGCCTCCTACTTCAGCACCATTCTCTTCCGTACATTTAGCCATCCACAAGGGGAGGAAAGAATCCAGATGGAGATTTGATGCCTCCAAAGACATCCCGGGTAGGACAACTGTAGAAGTTGTTGCTGTTCCTGGAGCTATTTCTTTATGTCTTTGGAGGACCATCCTGGTGCTCTATTTAGTTATTCAGTTTCATTTCTCAAACATAGCACAGGTGCTTGCCTGTGGCTTGGGTATTCAGGCTTATTGTTACCCTGTTGTTCAGAGATATAGCTATGAGTCTGCTGAGCAGAGTGGGTGTAGGAAATAGGTTAGGTCTGGATTTCTAATACATCAAGAACTTTGCTGGGTCTTTACTTAGATCTATATCAGTTTCGATTCAATATGAATCATCAGAAAGAGTCCTGGGATGCTTTTTTATGCATCCATTAAATTAGCTTGCAGTGTGGCAGAGATCTTGTTTGTTTCCATCTCCATAAAGCATCAGGCACACCTTTGGAGCTCCATAAGAACATCTCACAGCATCCTTTTGCGGTAGGCAGTGGTATCCCTGTATTGCAGCTGGATGAACTGAGCACGGAAAGATTAAGGGACTTGCCAAGGGTTGCGGCATGTTGGTGGCTGGATCAGGCACAGATGCCAGGAATCCTAACTTTCTGAGGTTAAATTGAGTCTAATTAGGCTGGGTTAAAGCAAGAGCAAGTTAACGACATTATCCTATGCCCAGGGTAACACCGTTTTTTCAATTAAAAGTCAAATAACCAGCCGTTCTGAAGGTCAAAGTGGAGTCTGTCTATCTTATGGTATTTATATGGCCCCCTGCTCCCATAAAGTCAGAGAGCGCCATGGTTTTTAATGTATTTCACCCCGAACACGTGTGCGGGGTAGCCTAGTGCAGGAGGGACGGGCGGCATTGATTTGCTAAAGTTCAGCCAGGAAGTTAGGCATAGCAGGCACTGATCCCTCTTCTCCCAAATCCCAGCCTGGCGCACTTAACTGCTGGAGCACCTTTCTTCTGGAGCCATTGCTCACACGGTGTAATTTCTCCATCTGTGCACAGCATGTGCATTGTATTCACCCTGTGTTTTCTGTCGTCGTCTGCCTCTGCTACGTTTAGTCTGTACTCGTTTAATTTGACTGAGAAGCTGGCATCAGAAGCTGTTCATTTCCCTGGCAACTGTGCTTGACAATCAGAAGCTATTCTTAGGGTGAAGGACAGGTACAGATTTGTTTTTCTTGGCTGCAGAAACACCGTATCTAGTAGGTCCTTGATGATAAGAACTAAGTGTTGACTTGCTTTACCCACTAATTACAGGACAAAAGCCTTGGCAGCCTTATCCAGAATAATTAGCCTCTTGTGTGAATGAAAGAAAATTGAACCCACTGCTAGTCATCCTACACATCTGCTTCTGAAGTTTTCCTCTGAGTCCTGCTCATGGAAGGAGCTTTATCTGAGAAATGGGTGCATTTCCAGTTGCATATGAAGTTCTTGGAGAGTGTTTGTCCATGCTGAAGTTATATTTTTTGAGAGTAGCAAAAATAGCCCTCCCTAATATGACTAGTTGAACATTTTCCATCCTGCTGCTTTTCAGGGGCAAATTCAGTGGAAAATTTTGACCGGATGAACATTTCTGCAAAATTGAAAATTTTACAAATACATAGAATTTTTGGCCACAATCTTAAAATTGTGAAAGAGGTGGGGGGGTGGGGAGAATGTTATCGATATTTTTTGCTAGTGAAAAAAGGTCTTATTTCCCATCTAACTTTATTGCCTAATTAATGATGTTTTTTGACTACAACATCTGGAATTCCAAGATGGTTTGGTTGCTGCCTGTAATTCCTTTCAGATGCATTGATTCACACCCCCATTGCCTAGCGACGTCTTCATTTCCTTCATCTGTTTGTGTGATTTCTGCATTCGTCATGTGCTAGTCACAGTGGTACCCAGCTGCCATAAGATAGTTGAATAGGTGACTGCACTTGTTTTTATGTGGCTAAAGCTTTGGGTAACAATGTTTTTATTAAATGCTGAGATTTTTGTTTCAGTCGACTCAAAATCAAAGAGCCTAGAATGGATTTTAAATCAAAAGCTCCTTTTCCTATCCCTGATCCCCTAAGTCATCCAGTCTTCTAATAGGATGGTTTAATGCAATATCAGACCTTTTTGTTTTCACTGAGAGCTTTAGGAAACTAACAAGGTAATGGCAAGTTTTGATGAGGCGGTCTCTTCAGAAACGCAGACGTTCATTGCTTTGTAGAGTTTGAGCCGGACATGTTCTTTGCTGTTCCTTGATAGCAGGTAGTGAAGGGAAGGGCTGTATGTGGTGTTGTGGATCAATATGTAGACACGCTTCACATGATCGACCTGATATACAGCCAGCCCTTGCCAGTTGTTCCACACAGTAGTTCTCCACAGACACCTCCTGTTCTCAGTAGAAGAGATAGCTAGAGCCCTGCAAATCCGCGGATATCCGCATCTGCGGATACACCACGGATATCCGTGGACCATTTCTTGTGGATGCAGATCGGATATGGATCCACCTATTTTTACTTGCACAGAGCTAGAGCCCTGCAAATATGCGGATATCCGCGGATATCTACCTTATATCCGCATCCACGGATACACCATGGGTATCCGTGGACCATTTCTTGCGGATGCAGGTTGGATACAGATCCACTTATTTGTATCCATGCAGGGCTCTAGAGATAGCTGTGACATCTCACAGGTCTGAGGAAGACCTGGTGTAGCTCAAGAGCTTGTCTCTGGCAGAAGTTGGTCTACAAAAGATGCTCGCTCACTCACCTTGTGTTTCTGGTACCTCAAAGATTACTGTTTGCCCACTCTTGGCATATGCTGCCTTGTTAATGACAACCCTGATTATCTAACATTTCCTAGTGTGAGTTCCTGGTCCGTGTTCTTTGCTCTGTCTGATGCCATCCAGAATGAAATGGGCAAAGTGCATGGCCAAGCCATGCCTGGTGAAAAGAACTGCTTACCCTCCCCCCAATTCAACTGAAGTCCTTTCTTCTATCCTCCCTTCTGTCCTCTCCCCAGACTCCAGCTCTGCACTCATCCACCATCCCAGAATCCATTTTTGGCATGTTGTCTGCTTTGGAATGATATTTGATCTTACTTATGGGTATGTTGCATGCTAACGTTGCATACTATGAAGTCAACACTCTAGGTTGAGCATACTGCCTGGTGGAGTGCTGGGAGATCTTTCTCTCAAATTTTCTGTAGTTTCCCACTCTGAAAATTGAAATCTGGTTTTACAGAGTGGTTACTCTAGTTGTAAGTGGCTAAATTCCAGCTGGCAGAGTACAATGTTGTTGGAGTAGGAGTGGGAGAGTATAGCTGTTACAGAAATGTTACGTGTCTGGGACACGTGCTTGAAGCCAGAAGCTAGCATGACTAGGGCACCTGCCTCCTAGTGAAAGTTTTGGTTCCTTTGGCATGGAGTTGAAGAACTGGGTGACAGGAACAAGCAAATGTGGGGTACTCACTCTTTTGTAGCTGAGCACTTGGGTGCAGCAGAGTTGAAGGGTGCAGAGTGACAATCGATTGCAAGAACCAGAAGAGTTAGTGGCCAGGAAACCCTCACAACTGAAAAGTTCTGAAATGCGTTAGTGAAAACAAAGGATTTACAGCTACCTGTGCTTCTCTTGGCTGATCACAATGAGCTGTAGGGGGCTTTATTGTTTGCCTATGTGTGTGTTTGTGCTTACAGTAAGGAAGAGGTTGGGCAGGCTAATCGGTATTCAGCATTGGCAGAGCCAGTCCAGATGGCCAAAAGCCATTGTGAATCTCATAGTAGTGCTCTGGGGTGACTCTCCATCATTATGAAAGCTTGCAAACATCACTTCGATGCCTGTAAGACTTAAGCATGACGTGTAAACTCAAGTTCTCAGTGTATCTACTGTCTAGGAATCACATTTCATGGGCCAGTACCAAATTATCTAACTGAAAATGATTTGTGGAGAATGAACCAGCGCAGGAAGAGTCTAATGGAATTGGACTGAATTGAGCCTAGATTGGGCCATTCTGTTGTTAACTCTGTCCCCTGACTGGTTGAATTTCAGATTAAAATTCCTCTAATGACAATGGCCAATGGAGAATAAGGGCTATGCCACAGTACTGCAGAGAAAGGAAAAAAAAGCAAGGAGTCTTGTGGCACTTAAAGACTAACAGATTTGTTTATCGCATGAGCTTTCCTGGGAGAATATCCCTATTCTCCCACGAAAGCTCATGCGATAAATAAATCTGTTAGTCTTTAAGTACCACAAGACTCCTTGCTTTTTTTTGCTTTACTGGACTAACACGGCTGCCGCTTTGGAACTTGAATATTGCAGAGATGAGACCTGTAGACTGGTACAGTTGAAAACCACTGTGTTGCAGGTTACCCACTAGGCCAGCGTAGAGGTATGGGGGAAACTGGTCAACAGTAGATAAAACAAGGAAACAAGAGGATTAGAGATATCCAGAACACTTCAAAATACCTGAGATCAGAGCTGGCTCCTTCAGGCTATTGAACAGAAATCAAGCACTCTGGCCTGGGCATCTAAAAGCTATAGAGTCAGGATCTCCATACATCCAATAAAACATGCATTAGAAACTGATGCACCTGTATAGAAAAGCCTTGTGGCTAGACTCCACGTCATGTTGGAAGGAGAGGCCTTTGAGCTGAGCAGGATTGCCGGCACGCGTGCAGAGAGCAGCCCGTCTACCCTGTCTTTCGGTAAGGAGGACTCTCCTTCATTGCTGGTATTGCTTTAGTGAAATAAATTGTCGTGATTCATAGTGTGCACTGCTGGAGCTGTAGGGATGATCCATAATACAAATGCAGTGCAAACCGTTCACGTGTGCTGGATAGAATGTAATCGTTCAGAGCAAGGCAAAACTAGCACATATAGACAGAGGGGCTGAGTTTTTAGGAGGATGGGAAAATAATTATAACCAGACTGCAATGAAAGATGCTATCTGATAAATCCCAGAGAGCATCACAGACAATTAAGCTCCTTTGCTAGGCTGCTGATCTGTGGAATCCCCATTAAAGTCTGCAGGGCTAATTTGCTTGCAGAAAACATGCCCAGAAGTACGCATTCCGACTCTTCGTTCATCCCTTAGTGAAAACCCCACCCCGAGACAGCTGCAAAGACTGGCGCACAGGCACCCTTCTGTGACTCAGGCAGTGATGTGTAGCTGATGCATTAAGAGGTGGGTTGTTTTCCTGTTCCCCTGGGCCTTGCCACCTCCAGAAGAGCTGTTTGCTGACACTTTGGGAAACAAATTCAGTGATGTCTTGGAGGCATCCCATTACCACTTTGCAGACTAGGTATGCTGGCACTTAACAGTTGCATTGGGGCAATGGCCCCGTTCACAACAAAAGCGTGGAGCTAGAGGGTTAGGAGCTCGTTTTCTTTCCGTTCCTGAGCCCTGTGGTGGTTGTTGTGTAAGCTTGACATTCGCTGTTGCTTAGGCCATTTTGAGCTGCAGGGATGAGGCCTGTGAGCGGGGCCTTTTGCTTTATTTCAGCAGGGAGGAAGAGGGCACACAACTACCAATGAATGTCCCCTGCAGATCAGTGTTGAGTGAACAAGCGAGGCTGCGCTCGCCTTGTCTGTGATTTGCCCTGATGGAGACAGCTGGCTTCATCTTCTTTTGTGATGACTGTCCTGGGGACGTTTCTGTGTACATGTAGTTATGCATGGAGGGCAGGATACAATCTCAGCGAGGCAGATGGCACTATTAGAAACTTCAGTAGGACGGCTGTGTTCTTAGGCACAAAGCCTACTCCAAAGCCCACTCAGGTGGTTGTGAGTTTTTCCCATTGACTCTCATGGCTTTTAGATCAGGTCTCGGATTGCTTGTCCATTTTGCTATGCTCGACGTATGACCCAGAAGAGGTCAGATCTGCAGTGGAGGCACAGAGCACAGGAGTTTCATGTTACATGTCCTTTCCAGCATGCCACCTTGGGGTTACCTGTATGTCAGGCTCTCATTAGGTTCCAGAGCACACGGGGTTCAGACGCAGCCTTCCCTCAACCCAATGTGAGGACTTTGGTCCTTTGCAGTAGCTAACAGCAGGTAGGCGTACAGGCAATGGAGAGGAAGGTGTACCCCAGTGCTGTGGATGATGTCAAATTCTGATGAAGTTTTTCAGATTCTGGTTTTGGTTGAAGTCCTAAAAACACTGAACCTTCTCCATGCAAACTCAGGTTAAATAATGTTGAAAGAGAAATGCTTTAATCGAAAACATTTAAGAGAACCCAAAAAACCTCCTTGGAGAAGTGACTATATATCCTGACCTGCTTTACTGGTTCTGTTTCTGTGCTGTCTGAGAGTAGCTCGTCTTTTGCTCAGTAGCAATGTGATCCACTGAAGGAGAGGCCTCTGGGCTGGCTCAGTAGTGGTCTCATGCCATCTGAAGGCTGGCCTGTGACTCTGACTCTCCTGATGCAGTTCTTGGCAGGCTAGTGTGGACGGAGATGGTACAGGTGCACGCATTGTTTATGACCCTTCTCTGTTGTGCCCAGTGGCTATGCTTTTTTTAAAAATATCTTCAGCCTAGATGAAGAAATCCATCTGTGCCTCCTGATCTTGCACCTTTTGGAGAGGATTGTTGTATCATAAGGTAAAGCAACTACGGCAGGTCTGTAGTCTGTGGCTCTGGAGATGCATGTGGCTCTTTGTTTGTCTCCTTGCGGCTCTGGGCTTCTGGCTCCAGCTCCCACGCCCCGCCACCCGGAGACCCTGTGGGTTGTCCACTTCTAGCTTTGGCCCCCACTCCTGCCACCAGAGGACCCTGTAAGTGGCCCCTGCCAGGCTCCAGGCTCCCCCCACCACCAGGGGACCCCATGGAGGGCCAGCAACTGGTTCTGGGTCCATCCGCCCTGCCAGGGACCTGGTGGGATGTGCCTTGGTCCATCCCTCTCTTCCCTTCCTCCAGGAGGTTACGCCCATTGCAGCTCTCAAAACACTTGGTTATTGAAGGAATTTTTTAAAAATGGCCCCTCTTATCTTCTGGGTTGCCAAACCTGGACTAAGACCATGCGTTGATCCTTTTCTTTTATTGTAGGCGGTGAGACCCCGTGGTGACCTCATTTTGAGCCTCTCGCTCTCTAAGTCTGAAACTATGACAATTTAGTAGTAAAATGTAAAAATGAAAGAGAAAAGCTAATGTTCACTCATCCCAGGACACTGTCCTATTACTCAGAGTAGGGGAAGCCAGACATTTCTAAACTAAAGCTAGAGATTTACTGGTACTACTGAATACCTTTCTCTCCTGCTCTTTTTTTACAGAGCTGCTAATGCCTTTAAAATATGTAACCTCACAAAAGGCTGGTGACAGTACAGATCGAGTAGATGGCGTGATTTGGTGACCCATTAAAGTGACCTTCTGAAACGACACCATGTTGTTTTTATGTAAGCATGTCAGTTCAAAAGATTGCCCAGTAGTTTAGGTCCAAAGTTAGTATTTTGCTTTAGAAAAATTCAATGTTAGAACCCCCTCCTCCCCCTGGATTATTTATCCTTATTGCAGTTGTTCTTGAGGGCTGTCTCTGTCCTGAAGGATGTACAATCTAAAGATGCAAACAGAGGAAGGAATCATTGGTTTTTTTCCTAATATAAGGCCACTGCCACCAATTATGTTTTTTTGTCTTGCAGTATGTCTTAGTAGCCCCGTTGTGACAGGTGCTGTACAACATCTACAAAGAGTTCTGTTCCTGGCCCCGCCACTGACCTGATGAGTGACTTTGGGAGAGTCATGCCTGCTCTTTGTGCCTCAGTTTCCCTTGCTGCTTTTGGTCTGGCTTTGCTGTTTAGATTATAGACTTTTTGGAACTCTCTCTTACTATAAGGCTGTAGGCTGCCTGGCACAAGGATGCCCTAGTCTGCCTTATTAATAGATAGCAAGCCTTTCTTGGTTTTGGGTTGCAAAATGTTCATTTTTGAGACCTCTAGACTCTGCATCACTGTGCTGTCGTATGAGAACCAGAAAGTGGAAATTGACAGGTTTCATTGTTGGAGGAGAGCAGGGTCTCCAGGCATAGGCTTGTGAAAGTGAAACCAACCGAACTCTTTCACCTGGTCCATCCTAGGTGAAATGCAGATGGTGAGTGGTGAGAAGTCAGTTTAGCAGTTTCAATAATCTGGGTGTTTTATTAACAACACAAAAACTACTAAACAACCCCCCAAAAAACTGGGCCTGATTCTGCTGTTGGTTGCACACCAATGTAAATCCTGAATGGCAGTGGCAATCATAGGTCGGTGCAGAATTGGACCCAGGGTTTGCAGTCTCTCAGAATCCATTTTATCAGAGTTCACGATGACTGATAAGATTGCTGCTCCCCTCTGGTGCTTTTCTTCCTACCTCCATCTCACTCATTCTTGGGGAGCCTCTCCATGATGCGTATCGATTTCCCTCCCTCCTGACAGCCTCCTCTCCTGCCTCCAGAAGGAGCCTTGTGCAAGTTTCAAATAATGCGGTAACCGGGCATTGTGGCCTCCGTCACAGCCAGGGCGGGAGGAAAGGCCCGAACGCCACTCCTGGTTGGGTGGGGAACTGCAAGCCCCGGATCCCGGAAGTGGAAGGGCGGGGCCAAGCCAGGAAGTATAAAAACCCCAGCTAGCAGCTCAGTAGGGGCTGAGCTGCTGAGGGAGAAGGACGTGTCTCCAGGGAGGCTGCCAGCAGGAAAAGGGGGGGCCTGGGTCAGGCGGCAAACCCGGTCCACCCCGGCAGAACAAGCCTACGGCCCACCCAGTCTCCCTGGCCCTAATGAGTGGAAGGGGAACCCCGAGTCTGCCGACTGGGGAGGACACCCCAGGACACGTGGGGGCCCAAACCAGCTGCCCAGCGAGGAAGCCGACTCCCGCCTTGAAGAAGAGATGGAGGTGGACCCCCACACTCCCCGTGACCTAGAGGAGCTCCCGCTAGCTGAGGAGGAGCCGCCGGTGGCGTGTGAGCCTTATGACCTAGAGGAGCTACCGCTTGCTGATGGGCCAGAGGAGTTCCCAGAGGGTTTCACGGCGATTCCCCGAGCCACCTACGAAGGTGACCCCAAGGACGGCTACCCTCGGTGGACATGGGTACTCGGGCTGTGATTGGAGGAAGTAGCCCAGGGAAAGCAAAGTGCCAAGCGTGGCTGGTGTCAGCGTGTTTTGGTTGGAGCTCCGATGACCCAGTGACGGACCCCTCTGCCGCTGGACGGGGCCCTGGGCTGGGACGCAGCGGGCCTGCATCCCCCTCCTCAACCCCCTTCCTTTGCTAAAGACCCCGAGTGATCCCTAACCGCCTGTGCTTTCTACAGACTCTGGGACGTCCCGCCCCGCCTGAAGGTCGGGGCTGGAGACTCTGGGACTGCCCGCCCTGCCTGGGGGCTGGGGTTTTAAGAGGTGCTGGAAAGAGCACCAACTGAGGGTAATTCCCCCCGAGTGCCAGGAGGAGGTGCCCTACCGGCCCACTGGAGACCCCCGACTGTTACAAATGCCACGTGCGATGGTTCCTGCGTCACAGGGGCCAGGAGCTCACGACAGGGGTCCCGTGCTTTGAGGTGCTGGAAGCAGAATTACCTGCCAGCCAGAACCTCGTTTCTTCCCCCCTCTCTGTCGGCAGAACTGCAGGGAGGGACAGCCTGCTGTGGAGAGAAAAGCACCCCAGGGTATGAATGTTTTCCCCCCTTGGCCACTTCTGGTTGGGAGCCACAGACTGTAATCCTGGCTTACCAGGGTGACCTAATATTTGTCCAGTGCAGCCTGAGCCCTTCTGTTCTGCAACTGCTCTACAGGAATGCAATGTGCAAGAAATCTTTTTGGTCACGTTTGGGGGGCAGTTTGAGCACTGGGAGTAAACGTGAATGTTTAGTGTAAAGGCAAAGTTAAAAATTGGTTCTTTGGCCCTACAGCCAGGTGTGTTAGCTCTGGATGCAGGAACAGACCCAGGTGAGGTAGCGTTTTACATAGGAAGGCTCTTCTGTACATACAGCCCTATGGGCGAGTCTCTCTTGCTGCAGCTAACTTTACCCATCAGAGCTGATGCAGATGAGCCGCGCAGCCTCTGATATCATCCTTCCTTTCACAGGAAGGATATCCTGAGAGCACAGAAGTGGTAAGTCCCAGTTCTTACATTTGACACTGATGAGGCACTTTGGTTGTGGTGGATTTAAAAGGCTTAGTTATCAGAAGAGCTCAGCTGCTGGGCACAATAGATTAGAGGAACAGGCACTTCATCCCACATGGAAACCCAGGGCTAGCTCCTCAGATGCTGCAACTTGGCATTGACTTCAACAGAACAGGGCTGATTACACCTATGGGGCAGCTGGCCTCCTGGTTTTTCTGCAGCAGGCACTTCTCAAAGCAGGCAATAAATGAACAGTCACTGTTCTTCTTTGAGTAAATTCACTTCCCAACAAGGAGTGAGGTTTGGCTGGAGAAAAAACAATGTCTTCAGAAAGGAACCTGCTGGCAGAGACGGAGAGAGAGATTTCCATGATTTTTGTTAGATTCATTTAAGAAAATTATTATTTGTAATATGTATAAAATAATATAACTTAATCAACATAGAAACCAAATAAACTTCATAAGGAGCCAATCTTGCAAAGAGCTTCTTGCGTGAGTAGCTCATTGGGCCTGTTCACAGCAGTAAAATAGTTGTTGGCAAGGATGGGATCTCATACCAGATAAGTGTAATAATAATGCTCTGGAATATCAAACCTGGCTGCCTAATTTGGGCTCTGCAATCAATTTTTTGACACCCAAATGTAAATGGCCTCCTTTTTTTTTTTTTTTTTTTTTTTTTTGGGAAGTGCTGACCACTCTGAAACCCTGTCAAGCCCATGGAAGTTAAAGAGCTTAGCATTTGTGAAAATTAGGCCATTTATATTTAGGAGCCTAATCCTGATGATTTTGGCAACGAATCCCAGACACTGGGCCGTTCGTGGGGGAAAGTGTAAAAATGTGTCATTCTAAAGACTCCCAATTTTAAGTGTTTTCCATTTCAAATGAAAAGATCAGATTGTGGGGGATTGAAGAGGAAGTCTAGGGACAAAGGAAAGCAAATTAATTTTTCCTCTCCTCCTCAGGCACCTGTCAGTCATACATTAGCAGACCCTGGATAACTCTCACTCACTCATTGACAGCTTGTCTACACATCATTTTAACTGTCTCGGTGTAGTTAAAGGCAGGCAGTGCCTAACGTAGTGGTTACAGCTGTTCGGTATGGTGGAGGGAGTAAGCGACACTGGTATGAGGCATCTTCATGTTAGCAGAGCTGCATGCACACTGGGATTTCTACTGCTGTCACTACTTTGGTTAAAATAAATCACACCCTTAATCGAAATAGCCATTCTGGTAAGCATTTCCAATATAGACCATGCCTTAGAATGATCTGGCAGAGGAGTGAATGAGATTTTCTCTTTAAAATAGGCTGTGGCATCATAAAGTAGTTTTGACCATTGCCCCTTAATGACTGTGGTTTTGGGTGCGTTCTTTGTTCAGTGTCCAACAGATGAGCCAAAGGGGGCTGATTTTCACAAACTCCTGAGCACCTGTCTCATGTCCCTTTTAAGATGTCTTGTGTTGAGGAGCTACAAGAAGGTGTGAAGGGAGGGAGAGGGGATGTTGGCACACAACATGCTAAAGATAAGAGGGCTGAGGCCAGAAGCATTTCCCAAGGCAAACCTGTAGAAAGAGCGAATAGACAGCCAACTCCCGGTTGATTAAGATACACGGGGGACCTAGCAGCAGACTGGTGTCCGTAGGCAGTGGTAACAAGCCAGGTAGTAACGTTTTAAACATGTTTTTGTTAAAGCTGCTGAGTGCAAAGCCAGATCAAAGCTGTTTTAAGACCAGACCTGGTCACAGGGCTTCTTGTCTAGCACCAATGGAAACTCAGCGTAAAGTTGGTCCAGGTGAACCACTAGGACAAGTGGTGGGGAAAGTTCTGGCAATTTCCCCACCACAGGTAAGACCCAAGGGCATCTTGCCAGGAGCCCCTGGGCAGTACCTGAATTTCCTGCAACTCAGCATCCTTTTGGAATGAAATGTAAACATGCACAGCCATAATATTTGCTTGCACTTGTCTCCTGTGTGATAGATGGAGAGAAATTGTCTGGTGGCTGGGTTCATCAGCCATAAAACCCTGCAGTTTCTCATCTTTGTCCATACTGTGCAGGAAGCTGAAGAGACCAGATATGGGCTGCATTTTAGGTTGTTGTCATCTGTCTGTGGCTTGGCCCTGTCTGCTTTAAATGCTATGTTGAGTGATGCCTGCAGCAAGCCCTAGGAAAGCTGATAACGTTGCTACCCCCTGCTTCTGAACATGAGTCAGATCCTGAGAGGCAGCAGTGCGGGGCTGAGTCACAGGGAGCCGACAGGGTTTGATCTTGAAGGGTGCTGAGACCCAGTTCAGCAAAGCCCAAAGAATCCTAGAAACAGAGGACGGGAAGGGAATTCGATAGGTCACCTAATCCCGCCCTGTCCTGAGACAGAGCTGCATATTATCGTTCCTGACAGGTGTTTGTCTAATCTCTTCTTAAACACTTCCAAGGACAGCAATTTCACAACCTCTCTGGCTCATTTGTTCTAGAGCGTGGAGGTTTTTCCTTGTGTCCAACCTAAATCTCCCTTGCTGCAATTTAAGTCCATTACTACTTGTCCTGCCCTAAGTGGCGAAGGAGAGCAGTTCATCACCCTGTTCTGCAGAACAGCCTTTTATGGACATGAAGACTGTTTTGACATCATTCGCCCACTTCCCAGTCTTCTCCTGTCCAGACTAAACAAACTCAAGTTTTACAGTCTTTTCTCATAGGTTGTGTTTTCTAGACTTCTGATCATTTTTTGTGGCTCTCTCCTGGACTTTTCCAGCTGGTCCACCTCTTTCCCAAAGCATGATGGCCTGAGCGGGACATGATGCTCCTTCTGGAGGCCTCATGAGCACTTAGCTTTAAACATGGAAATAGTCCAGGGGTTGGCAACATTTGCTGATCCTTGTGCTGACCCCTTCTCTCTAGCCCTCAGCTGGTGCCGGCCTACTTTGCTGGGGAAAAAAAAAAAAAAAAGTGGCAGCAATCTAAAAAACTTCCCAGGTGTACTGCTGAAAGTAGCCACACGCAGAAAGAAGCTCCCCAGAGCGGCTTCTTTTGGTGGCATGCCTGGTGATAGAGGTCCCCAGGCGTGCCATGGAAGAAGCTGCCAGGAGTAGCTTGTCTTGGGGCTCCCTCCAGACACGCTGTGTAAAGAAGCTGCCTGGAGTGGATCCTTTTGGTGATGGCATGTTGCAGAGAGGAGCTGTTCTGGGCAGCTTCTTTACGGGGCGTGCCTGGAGCATGGGCATGGCAGGGACCCTATGCAATGCAGCTGCCCCAAAGAAGCCACCTGGAGCGGCAATTTCTGTGGCAACGCAGAGGGCGCCACGTGCTGCTCCGAATGGGTTTGCGTGTTGGCACACATGTGGGGGTTGCCTATGCCTGGAGTAGTCCCACTGGGGTCACCGGTGCTGCTCCTGGGGCTTAAAGCCGAGCACACGTCTGAGTGCTTTGGGTGGATCAGGGAGAGGTGCTCAGTGCATCACAGGACTGAGCCCAATGCACATTGATGTCTTTTCCATGCTAGCCATGCTTCCGTTCAAACTGGTAACGAGAAAACACCCGTTGATGTCTGTGTTACAGCATCAGGCTATCAGTGCAGAAAACAAGTAAAGGAGGTTTTGTCTTTAAACTCAGATGCAAACAGGAGGGGAGGGATATTCTTTCCATGGGAATCTGCACCCTTCCCGCTTCTGTGGAAGCAATGGAAAAGAGGTGTTTGGTCTGTGGGAAAACTAGTGCCTTCCTCTTTCATTACTCTATATGTAAGCATTGGGGTTTTACTATTCGAGACGGAAGAATATTTCCTCGTGGTAGCCCAAGTGAGAGAACTGCATGCCTCAGCCGAGTGGTTCTAGCACCACAGCCACAAATGGAAACTGTGCACCCAGAAGAGCCCCGCGGTGCAGCTCTGTGTACCACACGCAAACACATTGGTCACGTGGGTTGGCCACAGTCAGAATGGTGAAGCCAAGGTCAGAACCAGGACTCCTGACTCCCAGCCCCAGCTGTGACTGCACAGAAATAACTCCACCTACGTCTCCTGATGCCATCATGGGTCTTCCAGGAGTCCCTTGGAAAGGCAGCGAAGTAAAATGTGCAAGAACTGAAGCAAGTTCACTTTGGAGCTGTGGTCCCAGAGCAAGTTACAAGAAGACCCAGGATGTGCATTCAGCTGAGGAGGAAAGGGAAAGGCTGATGAAGGATTTTGTTCTATTGTATCTTATGTTGACAATGAATTGGCTTGGCCCCAAAACTGCACAAAGTAAGCCTGGCTGCCTGTATTACTCTGTGGAAAATATTGGGGTTGAGGATCATATCTGTCCACCAAGATGGATAAGGTGGGGTTTAACAGCAATGAAGGAGCCCAGCCATGCTTGCTAGTTAGTCATATTTAACACCTTGATGTCATTTTTGTCATCTTTTCCATCCCCTCTGTTTGGTGCCTTGAAAGTCTGCTTTACTCACTGTCCTGGTTCACATAAGGTGCAGTCCTGTTCATGGTGTGGAGGCAGTGAGCATCCCAGAAGAATCCCCATACAAAACCACCACTGAATTTGCAGTCTGAGGGAAATGCTCTAAATATCCTAGAAGTAGTGTTGTTTAAACTGCAAGATTTGGAAACGAATTGTAGGGAATCCCATTTATGACGAGGGTTAATAATGTGTCTTTGTGGACAGGGAAGGAAATCCAGAGTTATGATTCAGGAGGAGGCTTAGGAAGGAGAAAACCCTGACTATCTTCAGAGTGCCTTTCTGTGTTCCTGCAAAGCTGTTCTGCACCGGGACTGGTAGGTAGACTCATTTCTCATGGGAGACGGGCAATTCGGGACTGGTTTCTCCTCAAGATATCCTTCACGAGACCCTTGTTTGTGACTTTTCATGAGGCGATCTAACCACTTATTGGAGAGAGGAAACTCACTGAAAAAGGCCCTGGTGGCACGACCCTTTGCAGCTGGTGCGCACTGTCACTTTCAAGGGTTATGAATCAAACGTACTGAGGGATCCTGGTTGGTGCTATGCCGTTGAGGTGAAAATAGTCATGGCCTGAGCCAGTGGCTGATGGTTGGTGACCCGTACTGCCATGCAAGACACTTGGATGGATGGGTTTTTTTGGTTTTTTTTTTTCCAGTTTCTGGACTTTGGCTTTGCAGAGGTTGACAGTGTGCAGGGACGGAGCTGCTTGTGTTGTACCGTAGTGATCTCTGGGCAGAATTTTACACTGACGATCTCTTGAGAGTTTTTCCAACCTTTTCTCCTTGCTGTGTTTTCAGCCTTCTGTGAAGAAAGAAGAGCTGACACCAGATAGACAGCATAGTAGCAAAAAGGATATGGCAAAATTGGGGCAGGGAAGGTAGGGGGAGACCCTTAGGGCTGCCCAGGAATGTGAAGATGGCGAGGAGGTCCCACAGGGCTTTTTGCACTCATTTCCATTGACCACATTGCTTTGCCTGCCATTCTCAAGTTGGTGTCCTGGCTTTGTATGTGGATCGTTCTGCACCCCATTGATACTCAGCCGCCTCTCTGAGGGCAGGTAGGGAGGAATTAGCCCTTGATTCCACTTTAATCAGCATCATTTAAGCTTATGGGGAAGCAGCGCCTCCTGGGATGGGCTGCCTGCCAGCCCTGATCGCTAACTTGAACAGGATGGGTTCGGTTCCCTGTTCAGAGCCGTTTTTATCTTGATAGATTATCTCCAGTTGAGAGCCCAACCCTTCCTTCAAAGGTCGGGGACCCACCAGTCCCATGTTGCGGGATGAGTGGCTATAAATCATATCCTGCCCGACCCCATGTAAACGGCCAAGTGTTAACAGCCTCCAGTGATCCTCTCCTTGCATTCCTCGCCTGCTTGGAGGGGCAGGCTAGAGGTTTGTCTCTCAAGCTGTTGCAGCTAATTTTTCCTCTCCCAGCTGATGCAGGTGGTGTTTTACCGAATCTCTTTGGACACCAATGGTGGCCTTCATCACTGCAGCATCAGGGTGCCTGCTCCCACTGACCCTGGGCCTAGTTCAGCACATTAGTGGTTTTCAACCTCTGGTCCGGGTCCACGGACTATGCCTAAATTTTCCAAAGGACTCTCCACCTCCATTAGAAATTTTTGTAGGGGTCTGCAAATGGAGGGGAGGCGGTTTTGAAACCAGATCTTCACCTCGAGCTCATGTCCAAGCAAGTGTGGCGTGTGGCTCGTGCCTCTTGAGCACCGCCACTGGCTTTTAAACAAGTAATTAAACAGCAATCACTCAGGAAAGAATTTAACCAGCAATCTGTCCCTGCTTCGGGCTCCCTGGTGAAATCAGTTGGGTTGTGCTGTCATACCTCCCACGCTGGGTCCTTTAAATTATCATGCCCTATTGAATTACATCTCTGTACACTTAAAGACGTGTGCATGCGTTCTGCCTCTAAGGTTCTTACGTAGTGGGAATGGCATTAAACAACACTTGCTCCTCAGCAAAAGGAGGAGAAAGTGCTGCTTTCTCGAGAGACTTTCATATTCTCCGTTGCCCAGGACATCTGAACTGTCAGAACCATGATCCCTGCTGCGTGCCCGTCTCTGCCGACTTTAGGTATTTGACCCAAACACTGTAATATCTTAGTGCTTCAAATCCTTTAATGTTTCCCCTCCCACAGCCCTGAGAGGCAGGGCTGTTATCCCCATTGCACAGTGGGGAAACTGAGGCATAGAGGGGCTAAGAGGCTTCCTCAAGCTCACGTAGGAAAGCCATGATGGGAGTTTAACCTGGATCTTCCAGGTCCTAGACTAGCACTGATGCCGGACCATTCTTCTGCTGTCTCTTGCTCCTTGGATCCCATGATATCCCCCACCGCCGAACCCTGGTTTTGGTTTGGATCAAATGCTGTATTAAAAATATCACTTTTGAAAGCTGACTGGCCATACGTGGGCAAAGCCAGCTTTGGAGTCCAGTGCCTATAAAAATGATCACACCTTTTTTTAAACATGATTGGAAACATCCTGAATTACACATTCATCAAATTCTGTATATTCAGTCAAACTAATGGTTGCAGTTAGTTCTGGTGGGAGGTTATCTGTCTCACTGGGCAGAAGGGCTAGAGAAATGTTTAGTCTGTAGAAGGTCTCTCCTTGGGTCAGGCAGTGGGATTCACTCCCCTTTTAGCCAAGAAGCAGCTGCACTGGAAGGGAGATTCACGCTGGTGAGTGGGCAGCCTCGTGACACGTCACTTACCACTCTCGGAGAGGTTCTGCCGGGAAAGGATGGCTTTAAAATCCACCTTGGTGCTGTAGAAGTGCCAGGCACCGTGGCTGCGTGGGAGGCATACTATATGAGCCCAGGATCTGGTTGGCCTAGTCATGCTCCAACACCCTCACCCACACTTTTTAGGCTGTTGCAGAAGTCTCTAACCTTCCCTCCCCTCTGCTGAAAAGTTTGTTGGCCCAGTGCAGTTCCCAAAGGGTTTTTCCACTGGGTTCCCTCAGCCTGCGTCTCACGGTTTGTTTTGTTCTTCCTAGCAATACTTTGGGGACCTACCTACCAAAGGTCTCAGTCTGAGATATAAGAACGTGCCAGAGGTGTGGGGGATCTGGGGTGCTCCCGCGAGTTTGTTTTGACTGAGTGTGACTCTGCTGTGCCGGGGAGTCTGTTATTGTGAGCCAGGCTCCATATAGACAACTGCGCTTTCATCCAGTGGTAGAGGACTCAGACATGGACCTTTTTAGTGCAGGGTTCGACAAATCCTGGGTGCCAGTTTTCCATGGTACCCAAGAATATGACTGTGGTGCCTAGATGTGCTGTGGTGCTCAGGGAACCTGATGCCCCGGTGCCCAAAAAAAGAGCCAGTGGAGCCAACACTTCCAGCACTGCTGCCTCTCCCCTCATGTAACTGCTGCCAAAAGTGCCCTGGGCAGAGGCTTTTATTGGTGGCAGGGGCCTTTTATGGAGTGCACCGCTGCCAAAAGTGTCAGTGGAGGCAGCACTTTTTCACTAGTGGGAGGAGAGGAGGTGGGGGCTGCACACCTAAGCACCTAAGTTTTTGGGCTGGCCCCAGGTGCACGGCACATTTGTCGAGGCCTGTTTAAGTGTGTGGAATGGATTAGCAAGAGCAGGGAATGGCCCTTTTCTGCCAGTCGTCACTGGGGAGGGCGATTGAGGCATTCCCTGAGTAATGTGGCCAGCCTGCCTTTTTAGCAGCTCCCAACCCTCCTGCCCCCACGTGGTTTGGTGGACCATGCTCATGTCTGACCCAGTGAGCTTTTCTGCCATGCCCTGCTGTGGCTGTTGTTTGGGACCTTCATGTGTGCTGATTGATGTCTTGGGATGGAGGCTGAAGCTACTCAATCACCATTAAAGCAATGTTTTTCTTTTTAAGCTTGCGAAAGATCTGTATGGCCTCCTGAAAAGCCCCCACCATTCCCCCAGAGGGGTGGTCTCCCTCAGTATCCTGCAGAAAACTGTCATCAGGTGCTGTGTCCAGCGGCGATAAAAGGGACGCTGGACTGCTTCCCCTCAGTGGGTCTTTTGCTGATACGGCCTCTTCTGGGGAGGAGGTGTGGTACCAATGAAGGCAGATAACTTTGGTAGCAATATGCCAGCAAAAACACTACTAGGAGAATTATCTAGTTTAGAAGTAGTCCCAAGGTCAGCGTTAGGAGGTGTAACAATGTGAGGACAGAGGGCGATTCCCCCCCGCCGCCCCGAGTCTCAGACCTCTCCCATGTTGGTTGATTGTTTCCTTCCCTCTGCACCGTTGGAAAGGGAATTTAATCCACTCAGCATTTTGCACTTCCAGCTGGGAGCTTCCCAAGTGCACGCCAAAGACTGCATTACTGGGGGGGCATCTAGCCTAGTGTGTATCCCTTGGAGTTAATAATTCACATGCGCTGCAGAATTCTCTCTCAAGATGGGCAAGTCATCCAAGTGGCAAAGCCACGGAGAGAAGGGTGATTTTTTTGACATCCTTTGGAGTCTTGATCTCCATATTTGGAAATGTTTACCCATCGCACTGGTCTATTGGGAGGGGAGGGGAGGTGACTCAGGGTTTGGTGGAAGCAGGATTTGAATTCCTGTAGTAAGGTTTTCTTCCCCCCCTCTCCTTTTTCCCCTTGTTTTGGAAGTCTGTTGTCAGTTTCGAGCTCTCTCGCTCCTGGGCCGCGTTCCTAATGTGATCTGCTTGAGAGGAAGCGTCTGAGTGGAGGAGAGCATCTGATCTCCAGTAAGTAGTGGTTACTGCAGAGGCAAAGGGCTTGGTTTTTTGTTTAGTCAGATGGATTGATGAGGGGGGGAGTCGAGGTGTGTAATGTCTTGTAAGTTGGCCTGTTGCACACGTGTCAAACAGTGCTGAGAATTACCTGTTGGATCCATCTCAAAATCAGACCTCTTGCTCTGTCATTACCTGAGGGCCTAAATGCTTGGTTGCTTGTAATGAAAAGATCATTTAAGCAGGCTCCACCTTAGTCCTTTGCTTCCACAGGTTAGAGCAAAAGGGCAGCAGGGTGCTGCAGAGTGAAATAAATATATGCTTCCGGTACTATTCAGCAGGCGAAACAGCTTATGTGCAATTTTGGACTCTCAAGCAACTGCATGTATTAATGGGGCTATATAACCTGCTGGGATCCTTGCTGCAAAAGTTAATATTTTACCACATTTCATTGTGCAGCAGGAAGAAGTTTAACTGTTTTAACAGACTGGGTATTTTTTTCCTCCAAGTTTTCAGTGTGTAGTTTTTCCTGTTCTTCTGTGTTTTTTCCCTTTAGTACAAATACATAATCTGTCTGATATTGCAGCTGTCTGATTCTCCCCAGCCCTTCGCCCTTCCTGAAAGGAAACTACAGTTCATTAAGAAAGTCAGCACTAAAAAGACCTGGAGCATTTTGTTTCCTGTTTAATTCCTGGCAACTCAAGCCATGTCCAGGGATTTAGAATGGGAATTTGTCCCTCGATGCCTCCTGTCATTTGGGTTCAGTGTTGGATCTTTCTGCCCAGAGATGGCGGGGCCCTTAACATCGATTCTGGGTGGGTTGAATGTCAATGTGTTCTGTGCTTCTAATGGGAATCTTTGTGTTTTGGGAGGGACCTGAATGGGGCGGGATTTAAATCATCAATCTTTCCAGCTAGTAGATTTGTATACTGACGAGTCAGTTTTTACCACACTTTCCCTGTTCTAAAGAGTAGAGCTAGAAAGAAGTTTTGTTTTGTTTTGTTTTGTTTAGTGGCCTTTTTTTTTTTTTTAAAAGTGAAGCTAACTCAGGTGGGCAACTGACTTTGATCATTCTTGGTAGATGTGTCTGATTTAGTCTGTGTCATGAGGAAGGAATGAGTCAAAGAGCAGTCAGCCCTGACTGATAACAGCAAGCAGGCCAAAGGACTCGCCAGACGCATTCTTGTAGAGCCGAGCGTATTTGAACTTGGCAAATCTCGGTTGCATTAAAACATTGGTTGATTTCAACATGCTGTTCCAATTGCTGCAGGTTTTAAAGTCAGCTACTGAAATGAGTGCCTGCTAAATGAGCTGCACGGGTGGTTTTCAGCCTGTGGTCCATGGATCCCTGGGATCTGCAGACTGTGTCTGGAAAGGGGGCTTTTTCTTCATTCAGGAAAAAAAGGCTGAAAGCCACTGCACTGAATCATTACGTAGCCCCACAGAGTGTATGGCTTCAGTCTAATACCCTACCCATCAGGTCATCCTTCTTGTGCTGCGTGTGTTTATGCAAACACGGGGAAAGCGTTCAGTGTCACTGGCGCGCTGTGGTTTCTGTACGTATGGCTCCTGAGTGTGAGAGACGTCTGCATAGTGTGGTGTCATTTCACTGCCAAGCATGTCTGTCATTCATTCGTTCTTGTTTGAAGAGGGGAAAAAGCCCTTCAGCCAAATGTGCACGTGCCAGCATCACTCCTTAGGAAAACCAGCTTGCGCCCTTGTGTAAATATCAGCCTCAGCATCCATAGATTGGAAAATTTGGGGCCTGCTCTTCACAGGGTCACTACATCTTCATGAGTATATGAAATGATCCCAACAACATATTGTTGTGGTAGGAGTTACCAAGTGGTGTTGTTTACATGGGCTTTGTCTACACTGACAGCGGCAAAACAGATTGACTTCTCTGGGTCACTTTGGCAGTGTATAAAGACACGCTCAATCAGCCTAATAAAACCGTTCCCTCAGGTGGCATAGCGCTGGATTGACAGGAACACATTTCCCATCGACACAACACGGTGAAGACAGTATGTAGAAGGAAATTACGCAAATTAGAGGAGTTACACAAACTACTTTGCATGGCTTGCATAGCTCCCATTGACTGCTGCCGTAGACTTAGAAGTTTTTCTTCCTAACTTGGGAGCAGTATACAGTCTTTGAAGAAATATTGATTTTTCTTAGCTTTGGGATGCTATTTCTTTTGTAGGAGATATTGCAAGCAGGTGGAGAGTGTGCTATCTGACTTAATCTCTCTAAACTTGAATCCATTTGTGGGACAAAGTTGTTTCCTGGGAACAGTATTGGTGATAGAGATGAGATTCCTGAAATGAACAGCCTGTGTGCTGTTTTAGACTACCTCTGTTCAAGGACTGGTGTATCTGGTGTAAATAACAGTAAGAATATGTCCAGACTCTGCATCCCTGGTTCCTCTTCCAATAGGAACCTGAGTGGCAAAGCCGCCAAATTTATTGCTGCTTGGTAAAACAGGTGAAATATTGAGTCTCATCAGTTTTTAAAGACTTATTTTAACATCCAGCTGGCTCCCTGTGCTAGGAAGGAAGCTGGTTCGTGCTCTCTGCTGGTTGTGTTCTCTCAAGCCCATTCTCTGCAGATATCATAAAGACCAGTTCCAGCAGAGCTGTCCATTGTGGCAGATGCTTCCTTTCTGCATAGTTTTTGTTCTTCAGATATAGCTCTCTTCATCCGTGTAGACAATTTTTTTTCCTAAAAAAAGAATTGTTGCAGTCTTTTGAAATTAAAGCCAAACAGGTGTGGGGGCAGGCACATGGATGTTAAGAAATAGAAAACAATCAATTAAATAGTGTATAGTGTGTAATTTTCCTTGGAAACTTAGCATGAAATTGAAGAACGCTTTAACAGCTAGTCGTTTCAATTGCAGTTGAACTTTGCTCATGAGTTGTTTGCATGGGAACTTCAGTCGGTTTACAATGGATGGATCCTCGTTTTTGGTACCACTCCACCTGTCTAAAATGGGAGGAAGGGTCTGCTGTTCTGGATGTGACTCTGTCAGTAGTTATGAAGTATTTTCAGATGTGATACTTTTGGTCTGGGTGGGATTTACGAACAGCAAAGGCTTGCCACACCTCTAACAGATAGGAAAGCATCAAGCCCAGTCAGCTGATGAGCACTGCAGATACATGGTGGTTAAGGGACATGGACGAGGTCACAGAACGAGTCCGTTTCAGAACAGAGAATAGACTCTAGGTATCTTGGCTCCTGGTGCTGTATATCTCTATAGTTATTTTATCGGCAAGGTGACTGTTGCTAAAAACAGAAGGCTGATATTTTCAAAGAACCAGTGATTAAAAGGGGGCTCAGGTTTTATGAGCTCATTACATTAACGCGTGCTGGGGTGCTTTTAGTGAGGGCCAGTTAATGTCAGGAGCACTGCTGGCCCTGGAAAAGATCTGGGGCTCGGCACACTGATGCTCGGTGCTTGTGTGCCACTGCTGGAGATGCCGCCACAGGCAGCCCAGCGGTGGACCTGGGGCTTGGGCTCTGGGACTCAGGGCTCAAGCCACATAAGCCTGGCACCAGTGATGATGCCTCTGGTTGGCGCTCAACACATTGGGGCTCTTCAGAAGTTGCACCCTTTTGAGGTGTATCAGTGCTTTGTGTAGAAAAAACCTGGGGCCTTTTTGCAGAAAATGCCGAGGCCACCTTCATGCACCTGAAGCATCCAGAGTCAGTTTTGCAAATTGTAGCCCCAAAGCTCTGCTGCTTGAAAGAGCCATGTTTGTAGTGGCCTATTGTTTGTTCCCTCATCTATTCGACTGATTTACCTTAGCTGGTACACAGTACGCGTACGACAATGCTGCAGGATAGTCACAGAGTTGCATTTACCTTGCTAGGTGTAAGTCATGGGGCAGGTAGAACATTTTATACAGAGAAAGCAAGGTGCTTGCCTTTAAAAGCAATCAACAGTCTGTACTAAAAGCAGCATCTGAGTAAAGTCTGCAAGTTTACAGGTTCTAGCACGGTACGTGGTGTGTTAATGCGGAGAGTGGACTGATTAGTGAAAAGTGTTGTGAAGTTCTAGATTCATTTAACACCTTAGAGAAGGCACCTTCTCTAATGGTTTCTGTTCTGAGTTTGTACAGCACCTAGCACAGAAGGCTCCTCATCTGTGACCTGAGATCCTAGATGCTGCCACAGTCCACAGAGTTGTTAGTAGTAACAACAGCAATGGGTGTTGTGGGCTGTCATCCTGGCTTAGACGCCAACAGGCTGTGTGATTTTGGGCAAGTCCCAGATGGCCTGGCTTCAAGAGGTGCTGACCCTCTGCTAGGAACTTGGTGGGCCCTCAGTGCTTCTGAAAACCAGAGCATTTAAACTCTGCCTTATTACCTCAGCTTTAAAATGGGGTCGGCATCATTCCTGCATGCTTGGCTCAGAATGCACTTTGAGCTCGTTTGCTGGAGGCATCATCAGCGTGAGCCTATACTAGCGGGGTCATCTGCATGTCTGTTTTTAGCCTGCATTGCGAGGCTGAGTCAGTTGACCCGGGCATGGAGACTTGCTGCTGCAGGCTTTTTTTTTTTTTTTTTTCCAACCAAGTAGCCATACCCTTAGAGCCTACAAACGTGATGTCTTTCGGATCAGGTGCTACAGAATGGCAGCGTGTGATTACTTGCCTCCTATTGTCTTTAAATCAATATGCTGTTTTCAGAGCAGCGTGTTTCAAATCTGCGGCATGTTCAACTTGGGTTACGGCACAGCAGCTCCTTTGATATCTATCCCCTCTAATTTTGCATGTGTAGCTTGCTTTCGGTGGGGAAGGAGCTTGTAAATTTGTCCATGCTTTCAGATATTTGGATCATTTGACAGGGGAACCTCTCTTTGCACTTCAAATAGAAGCCCAAAGGCTGCATTTATGGCCATGATTGCTGCACAGACAGGTCTGATTTGGTAGCACAGGACAGGTACCCACAACAGTGCAACTAGTTCTGTGTCTTTTTAGCACGTGAACAGTGATGCTGAAACGTGTGGGTGAATCTTCAGATTCCATTTTGAAGGCCTGTGTTTAAAAACTGCTGGCTTGCTAAGTGCTCAAGTTCAGGGAAGTGCGTTTGGAAGGAAGGGAGGCTATTTTGTGTGTTGTGTTCTTCATTTTTTGGATGATTGCTTTGTCTACGAGTGTCCTGAATTGATTTCTTGTTTCCTGCTAATCAGTGAGCCTGCAATTACCACCTCCTCTGATTGCGGCAGCGATACCAATGAGGGCTTTTGTGTCCCTGAAGGTTGTGTACTTGAATCCCTTCCTTTCTTAGTGTACAGTTTGACTATAGCCAGTGGCTTTTACAGCGTTTCCTAAAGGCGTAGATGAGAGTCCTGAGAGTATGATAAGCTGCTGTTGTACACACTGGCTGACGTGAATGCTTGGTTATGTCTCAGTTAATTCTGCATGGAGAGGCACCAAGTGGTGCTCCTCAAAGCCGTGTTAGAGTTTCTGCGAGACCCACGGTGGAGGGTGTCAGTAGCCTGCACAGTCACCTGGGAAGTCAGAGACCCAGTTTTGAGTCTCGGCTCTGAGTCAGGAAGAGCCCCTAAAGAGGTACGGGGAAGTTTGTTTCTGATGGCAGGGGCTGCGGGAGAGAAATCTCCAAGTGGCCACTGAAGCTACAAGGACAAGGGACTGGTTTTGAAGCTAGTCTGGAAGAGATCCATGAAAGATGTTCAAGGCAAAGAGGGCATTTGAGAAGAAGAGTTTGAAATGGATGAGCTGTTGGCGTTCTTGTCGCCTGGGGCAAGGCCAAGACGATGGGCAATGGCTGGCCTCTGAAGAAGTGTGTCAGGAGGCCACAAAGCAGAGAGTCGCAATAACCTAGCCCTACGCTCTGGAGTATCTTCTTTGAAGAAGGGAAACCGGCTGATAAGATGAACTCTTGTTACCTGGCTAATGAGCGCTCTGGCCCGTATTAGCCTGTTGACCAAGCGTCTGTGCCGTGACTGTCAAGGAGCAAGTGTTTCATAAAGCCGAGACTTTCGGCGCCAAAGCAGACAGTCGGTCAGTTTTGTTGTCTCGGCACTGACTGGGGAATTGGGTTTTCATCTTCAAAAGAGGCTTTTTTCTGGGCTTGTTGTGGGAGTGGCCCTACCATTCATCCCGGGGCCAGTGTTGCAGATGCAGAATCTTTCTGTTCGCACCCTTTTCCTTCAAACATGCACCCCAAAAATATCCAAAGTCAGGTTTTAAATACTCGGATTGGTTGCCCAGAAATCAGTGTCACTGCCTTGACCTACATCAGCTAAGTATGTGGCCCAGTGTAGTTGCTACCCCAGAATCTTAATGAAAACTGAATGGAGATGGGAGATGGAGGTGGCTATTTGTGCTGCAATATAACCCAGTTTAGTCTTTTCTGGCTGTGGCTATCTGTGCTGTTTACACAGCCTTCTTTGTGTCTCTAGGTTTGAGGTTGTGGGTTAGCAGTATTGGTAAAGTCTGTCCCCCTCCCCTTCTCAGCCATTTGTGAAGAATGCTGATAAATTTAAGTAATAGTTTTGCAATGGGGAGATAAGAGATAAAGAGAAATAGTTCTGTGGGTAACCGACCAGCTCTCGATTAGCCTGCTGCACAGAGAGAGCAAACATAAAGTGGTCTTAATGAAGGCAGCAGATGCAGAGCTATCTGGGAATGCCAATATTATTTATTTATCAGTTACACAGTCCTGTAAATTTATATGGCACTTTACAAACAAAGGAAGGTGAGATACTTGTTTTGAAGAGTTTACAATCAAAGATGGGGAGGCCCAGGTGAAGGGTGGACTGCTGGCCAGGGAAGCAAGATAAGGCACATGGCTGGATGAAGTGACTTTTGCAGTGAGGAATTTGTAGGAGGCACTTTTCAGAAAAGGCGACAAAGGGCATTTCTAGGGACAGGGGAAAGGGGTGGGTGGAGGCTTGAGGCTGGGAGTAGGGGACAATGAAAGGCACTGTAAGGAAGGGAGATTTGGGAGGATGGGCAGGGAGTGAGAAGGAGAGTAGGGATGTAGGGACGGGACAGGATTATTTCGTAGGGCGTGCAAGAGGAGGAATGTACAAATGTCCTTGTGTAGGTGTGTGTCTTGGTGGTCAGCGGATGTGCTGTAACTCAGCTGCCAGGTTTAGTCATCTCCCAGCATGGGAAGTACCAGATTCCTTTCTGAACTGGTGGGACTTAGACCAGGCTAAATTCCAGTTTGAAACATGAGCTTTATTATGTTTAACTGCCTTGTATTTCTGGAGAGAGATGGAATTATTACATGTGGCTGCCCCATGCACGCCAGTGGTCACTTGTTCAATTGTCACAACTTCGATAGCAGTTAAAAACAAGCAGTTCATTGATAAATTACCCCCCCCCCCGTGCTTGCCATTGGCTAATTTTGTCCTTAAGGCACTTGTACAAGGCCACCAGGCCGTGGGCCATTTCCTAGGAGTATCTTCCAGAGCCACTGAGAGACCTAATTTGCAAATAGAAGGAAAAACAGTTAAGGAAGCTGTAGGCTGTCCTGCAATGATTTGTCTTGGGTGGGCTAAATGCCTTGCTCTGTCATAGTCACTCCACCACAATAGAAGATTCAACTTCTCAGCCAAACAAATAGAAGTTTTTCATGAAATCCTAGATGTTCAAATTGGGGAAGACCCACTTATCCTCGATCTTCCTGTTCGTGCTAATGTTCCCTGCAGTCTAGTCTCTTCTTCTAGTCTTGTTTGAAATGTCTCAGGGGACAGCGCTTCCACCACCTCCCTAGGCATTTTGTTCTGAGTTGATTAGTATTATTTATTGTCGTAACACCTAAGACCCCCAGTCTGTGACCAAGGTCTCATTGTGGTGGGTGCCGTACAATACAGAACAAAGAAGGTCTGTGTCTCAAGCTTTCAAACTGAATCTAACAGAGACAACAGTCAAGAAGGTCTTCATTTGTAGTCATGCTACTTTTACGTTACTTAATTCAATCTGTTGCTCTTGATCAACGCCCTCCTTTAAAATAATTCCTCTTGATCTTTTGCACGGGCGCCATTCGTATCTGTTGAAAAGCTACCTCCAGAGGCTACTGAGTTATCGTGGATCTGCAGTATTCAGTAGGTACTTAATATAACTCTTTCCTCACATGTCATAGCCTCCTTCCAGGTTAGTCATGGTTTTTCTTGCTCTTTGCTGGGCTGTGTCCTGTTGGCCTACCTGTTGCTGGGGCTGAGATGTCTAGACCTGAATGGAGTGATTTATGAACTTCCTTCATTTTGGTTCCTCTGTTCCCTCCCCTGCCTTCCTTCCACCCAGTCGCCCCCCCTCCTCGTCAGAGACTACTTGGCAACAAATAAAAGATGTTAGGGAATCAAGGGTATCTCTGCTGGAGTGTGGTGCAGCCGCTGTGTGGCGTGCTTTTCAAACTGAAGAAAATTTGAGTTGAGACCATCTTAAATTGCCAGGTATTTTGACTCCTTTCTTTTAGGCTGCAATTTTTTTGGAAGGGAGACGGGCGGGGATGAGTCATTCCCAAACCAGAGCGACACGCAGTATTCCATTTCATTTTCAACACGCTGGAAACAGAAGGGTCCTCTTTCTTGGTGCGGCATGCAACTGAAACTGGTTTTAATAGGGGCAGGGTGCTCTGGAAGAGTCTGTGAAGAAGTCCTTGTGTTACTGCCTGGAGAGTGCATCTTGCTCAGTGTAGGCAGCATCCTTTCCTGGCTAGAGGAGCTGTTTCCAACTCTGTTCCCATGGGAGAGCTTGCTGCGGTGTGGAGGGCTGAGATGGTCAAAAGTGTCCTGGGGCGCCTCTCCGAGACAGTCACTCTTAGCCCTTTTAAGCTAAGTGGAGAGCCACTGGATTGTCCGCTGTCTGTTGGCTTGGCAGGCAGCTCAGCCTCTGAAGCGTATCAGCCTTGTGTAAGGCTTTGATAGCTTTTGCTGGAAATATTGGGTCTGCGGCTGCCCAGCCACATCTGTTGAAGCCTGAATTTCAACAGATTTCCTCATAATCACAGTTACCTCTTGAATTCTGTGATATAAAGAGTATGCGAAAGCCTATCAGCAGACTGGGAAAGAAAAAAAAAACAACCTTCTTCAAGTTTGTTTCAGGTTTGCTGTGGGTTTACCAGCCAAAACTCATGCTTCTTAGTGTATGCTGCTCATCTGCTGGGGTCAGGAGGGAAATTTGCCCCGTGGGCTTCTTTGCTCATTTAATATGCCTGAGGATACAGTAATTTGATCTTCTTCGGAAACACTAGATATTGAGCTCTGCCAGAAAAAGCCTACTTGCTAAGACCAACGCTCTGAACTGTCATGATAAAATCCTACTTCCTGTGATTACTACCAGAAATATTTCTGTGGTGACCCAGACTGACTGTTATGAAGACTGAAATTTTATTATTACTACGTCTTTCACAAGGCCTCAGGCAAAGGTATTCTCGTTAACCGTGGCTACAGAAGAGAGTACTCTCTTGACCACTAGGCTTGTGAGAAAGTCTTGATGACCGCAGAGGTTACAGTTCGTGAGCATGCACTCTACTAACAGTATTTTTAATACAAACCAGAAAACCTCCCGTTGGTTCATTTCAGGCTCCTAGCAAATCCCCAGGAGTGGTCGGTGTATATAGTATTTCACAATATGTCATGCCTTTGTAAGAAAGGGATCCAGGCTAGTTAAAGGTTGCCAGATATGGTTGTTTCTAAGCTGATGAAGCAGAAACTGAGCGTTTTTGGATCCAAAGCGCACAGAGACTGTTTGCCAAGTAAATAAAGTGGGGGGAAGGAAAAAAAGGAGCCCAAAAGTGGCCTTGATTTTTTTTTTTTTTAAAGTGGTGGAAATTAGAAGCAGCGTGTGTAGAGAATTAATTTCCATTTTCACTGTTTGATTACAGAGATGTGTTTAACAGATAAATAATCAGCTCCCATGCAAAAGTCCCTGTGACTCTCTGTTCTCTGTATCTTTAATCACCTCTCCTCGTTAAGTGTCTGTGATGGGGGGGCGTCTATCAGAATGCACTGAGGATTGCATTTTCAGAGCAAGGCACTGTTGGTTCCCAACCGCGATGGGAGAAGGAGACACCGGACTCAGTAGTTTGAACTGAGAAATGGGTTTGTTTATTTAGAGCAACAACGGGGAAAATTTTTCAATGGGCAATCACAGTGACACTTGAGGTAGCAATTAACAACTAAAACAGCAACCTTACAAGACCAACTAAGGTGGCAAATCTATATAAGCAACACAGTAAAACAGTAAAGCAAAAACTGTAAATCTATATAAGTGACACAGCAAGACTGTAAAGCAAAAACTGCAAATCTATATAAGTAACACAATGAAACAGTAAGGCAAAAACTACAAGATAAAACTGTAAGGTATTTGCAACAAAGTAAAACGGCTAGGTATTCCCAACAAGACAAAATGGCAAGGTAAAACAAACTGCAATGTACTTGTAGGGGATTCCTATATACGTACCACAACCCAGGCTCCACTGACCAGCAGCATGAACACAAGAGGCATGGTAAGGAACACGACACGAGCTAGCTTTCCTCGGGAGATCCAGCTGTCAGGGTGATCAGTTCTAGCAGGTAACACTTGAACCTCCATAACTTTTGCCAGCTGGTATCCCCTTTTTTATAGGATTTTTAGCTCAGTGTTTTTTCTGGTTCCCACGCTGGGGGGGTTTGTGTTCCCACGATTGAGAGAGTAATTTTCTAATTAAGTTTAAAATTCCCAGGTGGTACTAGATTCCTAGGTGGATCATAAATTCCTAGGTGGGACCCAAATTTCCAGGTGGGTCATAAATTCTCAGGTGGGCCCAAATTCCTAGGAGGGTCATAAATGCCTAGGTGGGACCTAATGTTCCAGGTGGTCATAAATTCCTAGGTGGGTTTCGGTTCCCACGAAGTTACTACCTTTGAGTTATGCTAGTCTGTAGCCTCCCAGATTCCAGGCCAGAGCCTCTTACGCTGTCCATAAGGGGTTTTTTAGTGTGCACTTGGTGGCAAATGGGGTGCCCGGGCAAGCGGCCCCCTATTAGTACATCAGGCACGAACAGGCACATGCCTGTGATTTTGTGTGTGCAAATGGCCATTTGCTTGTGTAATTCTCGTTTGGTCACTGCTCCCAGATGTGCACATTCAGAGACGGGCATAGCCAAAGCACGCATAGGTGCACAGATTCAGCTGTTGTGCCGTGAAGACAGCATCCAGCTTGGCGCTACTCTGGCTTTGGGGCCTGTTAGTTGGCTGTAAGTGTTGGGGGGATGTGTTCAGATACGTTTGTGGGAGATGATGGAAGGGAATTGTGGCGTATGAAGCCTCCAGTTGTGGAAGCAGATTAGTAATAAAAATCTTCAAAACTATCCCAACTAACAATTCTGAAATGGCATATGTGGCATAAAATTGGAGGTGAGGTCCTGGGTGCAAATATTTTGCTGCAGTGAACAGTGCTTTACTGATGTAAATAATATGGCCATGGCCATAAAACATTTATGCTGTAGCATCGTCACGTAACGTGGATGCGCGTGGATGTGTTTGTATCACGTAAGTTAGGTCCATGAATGGCTGTTAGCCAAGGAAGGCAACCATGTGCTCGGGGTGAACCTAAACTTCAGATTGCCAAGAGGGACAGATGGGATGAATCATACCAACTGTCCCTTTTTGTGCAGTCCCGCTGAAACTCTGGTACTAGCCCCAGTTTTAGACACTATACTGGGCTACGTGAACCATTGGTCTGACCCAGTATGGCAGTTCTTATAAATATAGGTTAAAATGCAGAGTTGTAGGTTTGTGATAACTTGTCTTGTGCCTGATGTACATTTAAATACATATACTGTGTGTGCATAGGGCCAGAGCCACAGCACGTGTATATTGGCAGAGTTACGTACCTCCAACAACTCTTCTGTCATGGCCATTTTTCAGAACGTTTAAAGTTGTTGTTTTGAACTCATTGTAGTTTTAACACCCTTTGAAAATTGGACTGTCATCTCCTGGAAAGGCATTTATCCCCTCTCGAGAGAATTCTCTTGTCGAGCATGAGCACGGGAATTTGTGTCTACAAACACTGGTGTGTTGAAACAATCCCATCTTGCCAGCCATCTTTCTGCAAGAAAATAACCCCCAGAGTTGTTGCCTCCCACTTGCCCTCCTTGACAACATCCCTCTTCAACCCGAGTGTGTGTTGATTTTCCCTGTGAAAACAGGTCAGTCCGCACTTGTTTGTCTGACAGGTGGTGTTCTTGGAGCCTTGACTAATGTTCACATCAACTCCATGGAGCAAACATTTCCAACGCAGCCGACAGCCATTCAGTCAGATTCTTGCCCAGTCCTTGGTGACAGAAACAGCACTACAGAAAAAAGAAAAGACACACACACTGTTTTTCCCTCCCCCTAAAACTCTCTTTCCTCAAAACCCTGTTTTCACAGAAGACACTATTTCCTAGAGTCAACGTTTCCATGTCTGACAAAAAAATAAATTGCAGAAAGTCAGCATGTGGTCTGGCAAGCTGCCAGGCGGAGTGCGCTCTTTGGGGTTATTATTAGGTAGATAACTGTATCAAGAGCTGAAGTGTCGTCTTGTCTCTGAAGGCTGCAGCGGTCCGTGTTTGAAATGCTGATATGTTTGAGGCTTCTGAGCAGATCTGTTGTACTTTCTCAAATAACTTTTTGCAGCAATAATTCGGTGTCATAGGGGTTCCCGGGAGAGATGAGAGCTGGTCCACTGGGGTACGCTGCTAGAAGTGAGCGGGTGGAACATTTTCATTACTATACGTGCTCTTCACTTTTGTGAAAGGATGCATGCAATCACACGGGCTTTGGGCTAGATGTACGCCTAGGTGAACGAAGTTCTTGCAGACCTCATGGTGGGGGTGGATTCAAGCAGGTATTGTGAGGAGCAGAGGTTAGTGGCTTTATGGATAAATGGTATTTGGTCCTGCCATGAGTACAGGGGACTGGACTCGATGACTTCTCATGATCCCTTCCAGTTTCTGTGATTCTAAATGCGGGGGATGATTCCCTGTGTACAAGAGGCATCTGAAAAAACGTTAGGAGAGAAACAGACAAGCAACACATTGAATCCAGCCTCAGCAGTGGAACAGGGAGGGTAGGGATATGATGAAGAGGAGACGAGCAAATAAGCATAAAAGAGACAGAACTGCGAAGGGCCTTGAAAGTCAGGCTGTGGTGCTTGACATTGCAGAGCAGGGCGCCCCGGGAGGGATTCACAGAGCAGGGTGGGTGATGTGGTCAGACTCGCAGGCCAAGAAAGTTCTTATGAAATGCGACAAGATCCTCGGAAGAGTGTCTCTAAACCGTTGCTAGAGTCTGTGTGTCTATCTGTACTATCTATATCTGCATAGGTCTATATATAAGACTCCGGTGGGAGGTATTTTGGCTGATACACTCACAGTTTTGAGCCACAGCGAGAGATTTAAAAATATCTTCCTGTTCTAGGAACAAATACCGTGACAGATGTCATCCAGAGGGGGAGTGGCTCCCAGAAAGGGAACACAACATTAGTACTACAAACGTCAGTGTTCTAGTCGCTTACTTAGATAGCACCACAAGAGGTGTGAGTTGCATGATTTCAGCCTGTCAGAAAATTTTTGCACATCCAGTCAGGCAGCATCTGCCTCTCCTCTCTCTCTTTCTAAATTGCTCTTTCGTTCCTCATGAACTTTGGTGGGGTTTCTAAGTAGCAGCAAGACAAATAAGAGTGAAACAAAACACATTCAGGGAGTGTGCAAGGAGTTAATATTTCAGCAGTAGCCAGAGGCTTACTCAGAATTGAGGCCTTTTCACATAGGCCTCCAAGTCACCGTCTCAGGTTATTGTTTTATTTTATCCCGTCATCCAGTGGCTCCATTTGAGATCATTCCCAGTTGTGCCAGGCACTGTGCAGACACACTGGGGCAGGGATGGTCTCTTTCTACGAGTTTCCAAACTGAGGAGATGACCGAGGGGGTCACAAAGCGAAGTGACTTGTCCAGTTTCTCGGAAGCGGGAATAGGACTTAGCTCTCCTTGGTGCCAGTCTGCTGCTTGGTCTAAGCCATGCTGCCGTTTTAGGATGAAAAGCAAAAGAGGTCAGCAGGAGGAGAATGGCGAGGGTGCCTTTTTGTCTGTCCGCTATGCAGAGGTAGGCACAACACTTCTCCGTGTGCACAGAGCATCTGCCACCTTCAGAGAGCGAGGGTGTCTCTCCCCATCCAGTTCTGCTGCGTGTGTGCAAATGGCAGCGGGGTCTTTCGTTCTGCTCTGCAGGGTCCTTACACCGTGCTTGTCATCGAAGTATCTGAGCAGTTCGATGATGCACCTGTGGCATGTTTTGTTCTCTCATCCTTTCCTGGGGGGAGGAGGGGAACGTGTGGGGAAGTGACTTGGTTTGGTAGGGTGGTTCTTTTTTAAATGTATGCATTGCTGTGCATTTATGTGAGAGGAGACAAGGGCAAAAGGTTATAACTTGCCCAAACTGGGATGGATCTTCCAGGTTGTAAGCTCTTTGTTCTGGTTTTGCAGCATCTAATACAATGGAGTCTCGGTCCATGACTACAGCTCCTGGGACCAATGGAAATCCAAAGTATCTTCCTGCTAAATATCAGATTGCTGTGCTACACCACGGTGGTGGAAGAGCTGTTTAAAAGGTGCAGCCGTGGCTTCAGAATCCCCTCAAATGTGCTTGGGCAGGTGGCTTTCCTGTATTGACCTTGCTCAATGTCCCCTGTTCTCACTCTGCCTTGATCGCTAATGAAGAGGCTTTGGATGTAGGTTCAAACCCTGGGCACATTTGCTGTGTCCTTCCACTCTCACTTTCAGGGTGCGAATGAAAAAAGGGGGTTAATAAATCAGCACAGAAGAATAAAAGGGAGAGGCAGAGGCACTCATATCAAAGGTGTCAAGAGAAACAAGCTCAGGAAAGTCTCAAATGGGGCTTCTGTATATCCCGCTGTTGTTCCCAGCCATAGATTCCCCTTTTCCCTGCTTGTTTGCTCACAGGTGAGTCCGGAGCACCGTGGCCTCTTTGCCATCCCTGCTGGAGCCTCTGTTGCTTTATTGCGGGAATTGCATTTTGTCAGTGCCGGGGATCCAGCCTGTTCCTCAAAGGTCCTGATACTGTACGTAACCATTTCCACTGTACTGCTGGCAGATGAGCTTTTCTGCCCTCATGGCTTAAATGACCTCTATACCTCTCTCAAGGGCGATGTGAGTAAAATGGGGTATCACAGGGTCTTGGGTGTTAGAGATGAAAGAGTCCCATTATGTACAGCTCCCTACTGGGTAAGACCCTTCCCAACAGGCTATTTTCTAGTTTAACTTTGACTAGCAAAGATGCTGTCAGGTGCTCACTGGTCTATGGGCTGAAAAGATTAAGTACCCTTCAGAGTGGTCTTTTGGGGACAACTTTTCCTTCCAGATGCTTCCCATGGAATCTTATTTTAAGAGTGGGATTGTTACAAACGCGAGGAAAAGAGAAGTGGGGATAGCATCCGTCTTGATGTGGTGCTGACAGTAAATGATCTCTGTTTCAGAGAGCCTGCTCTGATATTTTGGAGCCAACTGTGTTTATTTGCTGACATCTTCCCTGCCATTGCAGTTAATTTTTAGAAAAACAAGATGCGGGGACAAGCACCTGGAAGAAGCCACTACTCAAATGGGACACTGTCCGAAGGTAGATGAGTTTTTGTGACCTAATAATCTTGAGGAAGCGTCCTCTTCTCTTATCTAATGCAGCCTCTGGATTCTGACCTTGTAAAAGCTGCCCTGGTGTGACAGTGACAATGGGGATTAAAAACAAATACATAGAAAGCTTTGGGAGCGTGGGCGTCATGGGAAGAACAGAAGGATGGAAAATATTTCTGTTTTGGTGCCATCGGCTGGCAGGAAACAGCCGATGCGTCAGCATGACAGATGAGTAAAAGGAAGGCAGGTTGGGTTGTCTAAATAACAGGAGCTTGGTGGTGTTGAACCTCTCTCGCTTGTATTATGCCTCTGTTGCAGTTGTTGGAGCTGTAGTACATACTGTACATTCTCCTCCGTTGGAAGCACATGAAGTAATCTGTTCTCTGGTGTATTGTAGGAGGGGACATCACGCTAGGAAATAAATGTGGTGATGGCAGTTTTGAGTTTCACTTTCAGGCATGCGACGTAACAGATCTGTAATTATTCTCCTGCCTGTCAGGTCTCTTCATTTTTCCACGCTTCTTTTAACCAAGGCCCAGCGTGCGTACACTTGTGTATCCGGTCAGACACTATACAGGATGTGCCTCTTAGTTTCCTCTTAGCCTGGTAACCCAGAATACTTCATGTGAAAATTACGCTTTAGTGGGTCTCTTCTTGTCCGTCTGTGTATGTATCAGTTATGACAATCTCTGTATCTAGGTACGAGAGACCATGTGGGTGCACATGAGTTGGCCTGCACTAACAAATCTGTGCATCTGGCTGGGAAATATTATCAGTTTTAAAATGGATAGCCGTGTTAGTCTAGTCCAGTGAAAAAACAACAAGGAGTTGTGTGGCACTTTAAGACTAACAGATTTATTTTTTGCATGAGCTTTCATGGGAGAAGATCCCACTTCCTCAGATGCTTCGAAGATGGGTGAACTTACAGAAAGGAATGAAACTAAATGCAAGGGGGTGTAAAACATAGGATCAGGTCATACAGTAACAGCAAATCAGAGCAGTTTACAGGCTCAAACCATGGGAAGCCTGAAGTCAAATTACCCTTTGTAATGGGAAAAGAACCCATGGTCTCGATTCAGTCCTGCTTTCACAGAATTTAGCTTGCATATTAATTCGAGTTCAGCTGTCTCTCTTTGAAGTCTTGATGTCCCAAGTACAGCTCTAACGACAGTCTTTAACAAATCACAAAGGGTAATTTGACTTCAGGCTTCCCATGGTTTGAGCCTGTAAACTGCTCTGATTTGCTGTTACTTTATGACCTGATCCTATGCTTTACACCCCCTTGCATTTAGTTTCATTCCTTTCTGTAAGTTCACCCATCTTCGAAGCATCTGAGGAAGTGGGATCTTCTCCCATGAAAGCTCATGGGAAATATTAGCCAGCTTTCTCATTAGAGTAGCTTTAAAGGCACATTGATGTCAGTTGGGCCCCTGGCTTGCATTCTGTACAAATGAGTAGCTGTTAAAATTGAAGAGCAATGGAGATGTTTCTCCAATTCATTTTTGAAAAATCCCAGTGAAAAGCTCTCTTTTGAGATATCCCCCTACGGGTTTTCAGATCTGGGAATTACTGCATTAAGAATCTGAAAGTGAAACTGATGTCACTCAGGGCCAATCTCCAAGCTGAAAGGAAACTAAGGCCCTGATTCAAGAAAGCATCTATTTAAGGAAAGGCTCTTAAAGTTCCCTGAAAGTTATTGGGACTTGGGTACATGTTTTTAATTGCATTCCTGACTGGGGCCCAGAGAGCATAAATAACACCAAGGAAGTCAGATCTTTTAAGTTTTTCTTGCTGCTAGCTCTCGTGATTTTATCACTAACCTCACCAGATTTAAAGCCCAAGCTGTCAGAGTCATGTGATTATTTAAGATGCTCAGCTTTCCTTGAAATAAAATAAGTTTTTAGCCCTTATGATTGTATGGAAAAGTGTGAAAACATGAATCACAAACCAAACCATTATTCAAAGGCAAGAACGTTAACTGTATTCTCAGTAATTCTGGGGACCAGGTTCATGATTTTGTGAAACTTTGAGGTTGGCAGCTCTGGATCTTCATAGCAAGAGAGAGAGATGCATTTATTTGGAACACATGATTTTGTTAGCTTGAATGTGTCTCTCGAAGGAGAACGCTCATGGCTTATTTGTTTAAAGAGTGACAAAGTTCACATTTTTGTGAGAGTTGCAGGGCGTAAGTCATTTTTGCTGTGTGCTCCAGACAACGAAAAATGTAAGCAATGCAGTTGGCAGTAACAAGTAAAATCAAACAGTTACATTTTCAGTTCTTTGTTTTTATGCTAACAAAGGTTTCTTGAGGAATGAAGTGTTGCTATAAAAAGTTGGATGCTGTTAGCGCTAGAAGAAAAGGTTAGCCCAGACATTTAGGGCAGTAGCTTTTGATCAAAGCCAGCCTGCTTGCCATCCATAGCCTGTTTTGACTTGAGGCCCTTCAGTTTGAATAGGCTGGGTGACTGACAAGGTTGTAGGCACAATCTGTTGTGTAAAAAGAGAGCACAAATGTGTCAGATGATAAGACCGAGGTCTCCCCTGCCTGGCAGATGCATTTAAATGTTCTCAGCACTGGGGGAATCTTTATTTATCTCTTCCTCCATCCCCCAGTGCTTGCAGCGTTGGGTAGTCAAGATTTTCTGCTTGGCTCCTGGCAAACAGGAGTGGATTTCAATGAGGCTGGGGGCAAACTTGCTTTTCGGGATGCCGTCATGCTGACGTTGTAAATGGCCTGCAGCATCTGCTGTGTGGTGAGGTTAAATCCCTGCATGGTTGGCACTTCCTGGAATGAAGGATGTTAAAGAAACTTTACGGTTGTGTAGTCAGAGCGCTCTCTCTCTGCTGGGCCGGTAAAATGGCCCTCTATTCGCCCTTCTGACTGGTGAGGTGGAGGCAGCTGCTGAGAATGAAACTGTTTTTTCTGCAGCGCCGCACAGATTTCCTCAGCTTCCCATCCCCAAGGAGCTTTCCCCATCAGCCCCAAATGACACAGAGAGCCCTGCTCTGAACACTGACCCTTGGTCAGACGACTGTGATACAGGTTGAATAGTAACAGAAAAATGTGCCATCAGTTTCAGCCTAGATTCAATCCCAGGTAGTCCGTGGTGCAACTGCATTCTCCGGGCAAGCTTTTAGTAAATCTTTAACGCCACGTAACTTGTGTAATGTTTTGAGCTGTGGGATGGAGTATGGAAAAAGCTTTTTGCTTTTTTCTTTTTTTAAAAAACAACCAAAAACAGAGCTGTAGTATGTCAAAGGTGATGCATGGGTTGAAGTGACGGAGGAGGAGAAGGGCCTGAGCATGCTGTTAGATCACAGGATGACTATGAGCTGCCAATGGGATGTTTGCTGTGAAAAAAGCTAATGTTTCCCAGGGTGCACCAGACAAGGTATTTCCCATAGAGTTAGCAAGGTCTTCGTGCTGTTATACAAGGCTCTGGTGAGACGTCATCTGGAATATTGTGTGCAGTTCTGGTCCCCCATGTTTAAGAAACTTGAATTCAAACTGCAACAGATACACAGAAGTGCCCCAAGGGTGACTGGAAACCCTTCTTATGAGAGGAGACTCAAAGAGCTTAGTTTATTTGGCCTAACCAGACGAAGGCTGAAGGGAGATATGATTGCACTTTATAAATACAACAGAGGCATAAACACTGGGGAGGGAGAGGAATATTTAAGTTCAGCATCAGTGTGGACACAAGAACCATGAGACACAAATTGGCCGTCAGGAAGTTTAGACTTGTAATTAGACGCAGGTTTCTGTCCATCAGAGGAGTGAAGTTCTGCCATCGCTTCTGAGGGGAGCCATGGGGGCAAAACACTTAGCTGGCTTCAAAATTGAGTTTAATAAATTCATGAAGGGGACGGTATGATGAGACAGCCTAGTTTAGCAATTGACTGATCTTTGGCTCCTGGTGGTAGATATGTTGATGGACGGGTTCAGAGGAGTTATGGAGAACTCTTTCTTGGGCGACTGGCTGATCACCGTATTTGGAGTTGGGAAGGAGTTTTCCCCCAGGACAGATTGGCAAGGGCTCTGGGGGTTTTTGCCTTCCTCCGTATCACGGGGCGCTGCTCACTTGCTGGTGGATTCGATGCACCTTCAAGTCTTTAAACCGTGATTTGAGGACTATAATAATTCAGCCATGGGTTAGAGGTTTACAACAGGAGTGGGTGTCTGAGGTGGTGTGGCCTGCATTGTGCAGGCGGTCAGACTAGATGATCATCTTGATCCTCTCTGACTTAGAATTGATGAGTCTGTGTTTAATTTTCACAAGTGAAATGGTGTGTTTCACGGCCAGGTCACCTAGCAACAGCCACCCAACCCACCATTTAGGACTGTAAGCAAGCAGCAAACAATACTTAGGTTTGCCTTGTACTGATTTATATTTTTGAAAGTGGGAAGGGTGATCTGGTGGAGAAGCGAATGAAAGTCCTGGGCGACCTACAGCAGCGCATGATGAACCGCCCCACAAACTAAAGAAAGTGGTGAGAAAATATGACAATACATCCTTGAAGTTTAGCTTCTCCTTTCCAGGCTAGGATGAATACCCCTTTCCTGAGTGTGTGATAATATAACTGTTGTTCTAGGTTTTTATTTATGATAGTAACAAAGTCTAAGACGCACAGGAAAGTTTTCAGCTTTTTGATTCAAGACGTTCCTTTTCAGTGGTAAGCCTTATCCCTGCTGCCAGCTGATCCCAGGTGTGCCGAATGCAAAGGGTGGGAGGATGAAAAAAACCAGTCCCTGCCCCACAGAGCTTCCAACCTCTCCTTCAGAGGACGCGATGGGAGCAGGCAATAGCCAGGAGAAGGTGGGAAGGGAAGGACGAGAGTTACACCAGGGCAATCACGCTGGGGAGGCGAGGGCACGTCTATTAGCAACGTGGAACCGACAAGCTCAGTTTGGCTGCCCAGCCTGAGTGAGGAGCAAGCAAACTGCACAAAGGGGGAAGGACGCGTGAGCTTCTGAAGCATTGCTCTGGCTTTGCTAAATTGTGGCGGTGAGACACAACTGTTAAGAAACCCTTTCAGAATCAGCACGTGATGTCGATTGCCTCACCCCAAAATCGATTCTTTGTGGTGCCGCGAGGCCCCGATCCTGCAGTTAGAGCCTGGTGGCTTGTACCCTGATGCAGAGTGGGGAACGGCGGGGCTGTGCATAGTTGAGGGGCCCAAGTTGAAGGACTGGTTTCCAAATGTTTTGCTCTCTCTCAGCTTCCTGCTGAGAACTTGAGCCTTTCGGTGGGTATCTAAAAATGGTGGCATCACAGCAAGGTTCGCAGTTTGATAGCATGTTAGACTGATGGCTCCAAGTCCTGGGTTCTCTTGTCTGCATGGTTCACTTTACACATTTCATCTGTTTGCATCGTCACCTCTTGAAGGCAATTTCTGTCTTTTTACTATGTATATGCATGGCAGGGCTGGCTCTACTGTGAGACAAGAGACAGACATGGCTTCAGGTGACAGTTCTTAGGGGCACCTGGCCCCCTGAAGATCAGGCTGGCTCCTGCCTCTCCAACTCTTCCCTAGCAGCTCAGGCGCTGTTAGTCAACCTGCAGCCTAAGTCATGTAGGCAGAATGCACTTCAAATCCCTCTGCAGGCAGACGCTGGAGATTTATGCACTTTGGAAAACCATTTTCAACCTCCGTGAGTAAGATGGGGGGGGGTGCCAAATCCATTTTGGCTTGGGGCACCATAATCCCTTGAGCAGGTCCCGATGCACAGTATCTAGTACAACAGGCCCATGATCTTGGCTGGGACCTCCTGTAAGTCACAGAGTAATAATTTGAGATCGTCCTCTGCGTGTGTCAAGTCAGCTGCACCAAGTGCAGGGGGAGGGAACGCTTTTTGGCAAGGGGAGATGGGAGAGCTAGTGTGAGCACAGTCAGTCCTGTGATTGGGGGAGCACTGGCTGTATATGTGACCATTTTAGGGGAGCCTGCAGCTTTTCTAAGCCTGTTCCTTCCTTGAAGCAAAGGGAGCTGCAGAGACGGGCTGACACGTGGCTGCAGACGCAGGAGGCTGGGTGAGAAATTGTACCACTCCACTGTGAAAACCAGACAATCTCACGGGAGTGCTCACTTCTGATGCTCCTCAAATGACAGGGTGGGGTCTGGAATGGCTCCCAGGTCCCTGCTGCTGACGGAAACAGCTTGATTGCCTTCAAAGGGAAAGAGACAACAGGGGAAAAAGAGCCAAGAGGCGGTTTTATGACCCAGGATAAAGCTGGTGGGTCTGGGCTAAGTTTAGGAAGATTCTCTGACATGCAGGATTAATTAGTGAATGTTTGTTCAGCTGTTTGACGTTGGGAAGCTCCATATAAGCCCAAAGTATTGTTATTAAAATCACACTTTAAGTAATCATGACAGCACAGGCTTCAAGGAGGTGGATTCCTGGAGTCTGGCGCTCAGCTGCCCGCAGTGATGTACACATAGCTTAATGAAGGCCTGGTCTGATCTGTACGTAAAATATGGGTGGACATGCTACTTAGGTTAAGAGTGTGAAAACCCACACTCTGGCCATGCTGACCTAACCCCAGAGAGGCAGAAATGTGCCTCTCTCTGTGGCTAACTGGTGTGGCAACACCACTTCCCTGAACACAATGGGGAAAACCCCTGCCATTGGGGTAAGTTGTGTCTGTGCTCTGGGGTCCCCCGGATGTGGCTACGCTAGCGCATGGTCTCCGTAGCATAGACACGGCCTGAGCATGGTTCTTCTCAGGTGTCTCTTTGAGTCAGATGCAACCGTGAAGGAAAGCATTTAGCCAAGGGCCTTCAATGAGGCTGTAGGAATTAGGTGCCCAGTTGCCACTGGCTTTCCATCACATGTGGGTGCCTAAATCCCTTATCCAGCTTTGACATTCCCAGCCTCTCCTGCAGTAGCCGAAGAGCCGTTGTATGAGGCAAACCAGGGGCCTCTATAGTCAGGGGGAGATTTGCCACTGAGTTCAGTGGGAGCAGGAAGAGTCTGTTGATGGACATACTGGGCTCACAGGCGGCTGTGGAGAAAGTGACACAACCTGCAATTCAGTCGAAATTCATTGGGCTACGAGGAGAGCTTTTGGGGTGTGGAAAGGAAGGTGTTGTGTGTACTTGTGTGAAAGCCAAAATGAGTATGCACGGACCTGTTAATTCCCCTCTGTTAAAGGAGTAATTGTTCATACAAGCTGACTCTCTCTAACCTTTGCATTTCCAGATAAAGGGGCATGAGTTTTCTGCTGACAAAATACACGTGTGTTCCCCAGGGACTCCGCTTTTACTCCCCCTGTCTCATGGAGCAGCTCTGTCCGTCCTTCTTAAGCACTTTGAAAACCTGGCTTGTATTTCTTACCTCTCTGAGGTTTGTCAGGGAAATGTTTAGCAAAAGAGGGGGTGTGGCAGCTGGATAGGGACTCTCGTCTTTGGGATAGCAGGAGGTGCTCTGTGCATGCAAGCAGCACGCTTAGCGATTACTAGAGGCAAGCGCTGCAGGTGGAGCAGGCCGTCTCTGACTTGCTTGAAAGCCACACTCAGCTTGAAGGAAGTGAATCCTAACAGGGCCGATTGGGAGTGCACTATCAGAGCAGGGCCTACAAACCATCACCTTCTTGCCCTTGCTGAGTTGTACGATGGAGACCGTAGTGCTCTTCCTTGATCCGGCTGGAAGAATGCCTAGGTTGAGACAGTGCAATGCATGCTGGGACCTCAGTCTAGGGCAAGGATAGCTACTAGAATTTGGCCCATATTGAATCCTATGGTAATACACCTCCTTCAAAATCTCTGAACCCCATTGACACTCTCTTACCAGAGCAGCATTGTGCCTATGGCAGGCCTTGACAAATATGGGTTTCTGGTCACCAAGCTGACCAGATTTAGTAGCCTGTTGCCTAGATCAGTGGTTTTCAAACTGCGGGTCGGGACCCAGTACTGGGTCACGGAGACACCTGCTGCTTCCATTGCAAGACTGGAATACATTGCTCAAAGATGTAAGTTTTGGGTCACAGGCATAAATTATTTTTTTCAAATGGGTCCTGAGAAAAAAGGTTTGAAAACCACTGGCCTAGCTCCACTGTAGAAATGTAATGGAGGAGCAGCCTCTGCGACCAAAAATAAAATTCCTGGCGCCCAACTGTGAGTCAGTTTTGTCGACCCCTAGCAAGTTGAAAGATCTTATAAGTGGGGAGAGCTGGAGATAATGGAAAGGTCCAGAACAGTAGAGCCTCAGAGCTACGAATGACTCAGGAATGAAAGTTGTTCGTAACTCTGAAATGTTCATAATCTGAAAAAAATAAGCCAAATGTTTACAAGTGAATATTGACTTAATGCAGCTCTGAAACATTACTATGCAGGAAGAAGAATGCTGCTTTTAACTATTTTAATTTATTTAAAACAAGCACAGAAGCAGTTTCCTTACCTTGTCGAATCTTTTTGACACTTTCCCTTTATTTTTGTGGTAGTTTACATTTAACACAGTATTGTATTTGACTGGTGGGGGGGCGATATCTGGTGCTGCCTGATTGCATGCCTCTGGCTCCAAACAAGGGGTGTGGTTGACTGGTCAGTTTGTAACTCAGGTGTTAGTAGCTATGATGTTCTCTTGCAGATTTTTGAGTTAGTCAAAAGCACATAGAGCTCAAAGAAAGGCAGACTGCAAGGTAATGGTCAAACACACACTTGATCACATTTGGGATATAGGATGAGCCACGAAGAGGGGGAATCTGAAATGACATTACACTGGACCCTCAGGTGGGCTGCCCATAGGGTCTTGATCAAAATTATTGCTGAAAAGGTGGCTTCAGTGAAGAGTGTGAGAAGAGGGTTTTACAATGCAGGGTTACTGCAAAACTGTCCTCATGCTCTGCACTTATTAGTGAACAATGACCATGTGGAAAGTATTTCCTATGTAACAATTCATGGAGAGAAAGAAGAATTGTTATGTCTTTTCAAATTATTATTTATTATTATTATTTTACTGAAACATTGAGGTTTTGGAAAAGCACACAGAAAAAGTCTTTTTGGTTTTTAGGGTTGATGTGTTTGTTCCCCCCACCCCCTTTTGGTCAGAACAGCCAGGAACTTTTGACTGAAAAACAAAATTTCCCAGAGAAGTCCATTTTTCACTGGAAAGCAGATTTAAAGCAAAGCTTTCAGTAAAGCACAGATAATCCCAACCCTCAAGCCCCTTGCCGTATAAGGGTGCATTGGGTAAAAGGAGGATTAGATTTGTGGGGAAGCAGTGGGCAGCGCTTTTTCTTGCTGGCAGATGCAGTCTAATATGTGATCATGGCTGTGTTAGCATTTTGAATTTAATGCTTTTAGTCACTTGCTCCTGTTTTCTGTGCTGTATGCATTTTTGAGAACCTGACAATTTTTCTGCCTCCACCAGCTCTTTTTCTACCCTCTGCATCAGAACCATCAAATTAAGTTGATATGCTGTGGTCTCATAATATTTAGCACTTGCCATCATTTCCTTTTCCCTGCTGGTGCAAGGCTCCTCTGCTCCCTTGTGTTGGGCCTTGCAGATGTATTCTTGAGAGGGGGATTATGAGTCTCTGAGACTGCGTATGCAACATGAAAAGAATTAATATTGTGTGACACCAAACTGTCCCCTGAAATGGTGCAAGTGTAGACCATATAAGTTTTTGCTGTGACCACCGGGAGAAAGCTGCTGCTGGGGGCTTTTTGGCGGTCGTGGGGGGAAGAAAGGCAGCTGATGCTATCAATGCCACCATGCTTTTTTAGGTGCCAGGTGTGTTCGCCTTCCACGCTAACATGGCACAGCTAGGCACCAGGGGCAAAATCTAGGGCACCACAATAACCTTGTGCCCAGGTTTTGTTGAGCCCTGGGTGGTAGGAAGAGGGAGGATTTTTACTTTTCTATAAGCTGTTGGGGGACTGATGCTGGTATATGGTGTACAATTCTGCTGTCCGTGTTTTAAAAAGGATGTTGAAAAATTGTTGAGGATGTAGAAAGAGCCACACAAATGATTCATGCAGCAGAAAATGCCTTAAGGTGTGGGAGAATGAAAATGCTAAATTTTTTATTTACCCCAAAAAACCCATAGTGGTGACTTGATTATAGTAGATAAGTACTTCCATGGGTGAAAAGCACCAGGTACGAAAGGGCGTTTTAGTCTAATGGAGAAAGACAGACAAAACAAGAACCCGCAATGGGCAGCTCAAGCCAGCCAGACTAGAACTCTGATATGATTTTGAAAAAGGTTGACTTAGCCATTGGAGAAAGTTACCAAGGGAAGTGGGGGCTTCTCCATCTCTTGATGTCTTCAGATCAAGACATGCCGCCTTTCTGGAAGACACGCTTTAGCCAGACACAGATTGCTGGGCTCAGTGCTGGGTGACGGGGAAAGTTAATGGGCCGTGATTACAGGAGGTCAGACTAAATGTTCTGCTGATCTCTCCTGGCTTTAAACTGGATGGGTCTATGAACCATGTAGGATAAATGTGAGTCACATTGCTTAATGCTGTGCTAGAGGATGCCCAGGTACTCTGATGGTGAAAGACCTTCTAGAAAAATCACATAGAATATTGTGCTTTATTTAAAATGTGGGAGAGGGAGCTCTTGGGGTAAAAATTATTGCCAAGATTTTCAAAAGGGAGTAGAGATTTTTAAAAAGCACCAAGGCACTGGCCTTTTAGATGCCACAAGCTGGGCATCCAAGGAATTAGGCACCGAAAGTTCCTTTTGAAAATTTTGGCCCTTCTAGCTTTAAAAAACATGGTCTCAAACGTTTCTTAGGTATATATGCACTTTCCTGGCCAGTGTGGCTAAAAGAACGGTTATTTGTTTGATCCAAAAGAACTTGAAAATTTTGCTGTCCACTGTTGATGATGATTTACTTTCTGCTATTTTTTTCCACCCAGGTTGGCCATGTGAGCAGGGTAGGTTAGTTTCACTCTTGGTCCGAATCTCCAGTTCTTGTGTAGTGGCCAAAAACTGTCGATAGTGTGCATTGTTAAACTCTTGTTCACCTTTGTACTCATAGCGTAGTGCCATTGCGTTCTAGGACTTTGTGTGGTGTAAGGCAGTGGTTTTCAAACATAGGTTGGGACCCAATACTGGGTTGCAGACCCTCAGGTACTGGCTCATGACACGCCCCTGCTGCTGCTGCCAAATGACTGGAACGCGTCGCTCAACGATGTAATTGCTGGGTGACGGGCATAAATTATTTTTTTCAACTGCATGCTGAGGAAAAATGTTTGAAAACCACTGGTGTAAGGCATCACCAGTGTGGCTCACTTGCTGGTGGATTCCCTTCACCTTCAACACTTTAAACCGTGTTTTGAGGACTTCAGTAACTCCTAGTTTGTGTCCGTAACACAAATGGGCGGGTGGAGTTCCATGGGCGGCATCGTGCAGGAGGTTGAATTAGATGATCACGATGGTCCCTTCTGACCTTAATGTCTATGTGTCAGGATCTAAATTTGCCTGGCATTTTATTTTTTATTTTTAGCAGACTTACATTTGTATTATGCATTGTGAATCCCAGTGCCCCCAGGGCCTAACCGGTTGAGAGAGTGTATTTTCTACTGTTTTTTTTTCTAGAGACCTGGGCTATTAGAATTGCTTTTACAGGAAGGCAGCCAGATACCATGGTGATGGGTGACAGTGTAAAACCCTAAGATAGACTGACAGAATGACTTAAGAAGCTTAGGTATTCAACAAATACATGCATGATATCCATATGCAAAAAGGGGGTTGCAAATAGTGTTGCTGGATACATTATGGGGAAAGTCTAGCTAGTTCAAAGAGTGGCAAATTGACAATGATTTCATGTGATGCAGGACTTCTTTGGTATCTATTTTTCATTTTAAAAAATCCATACAATAATTGTTTAAAAATTCATGCAATATTAAATTTTGTATGCCTGTAAATTGTTACTCCTTTGGACTCACACTTGAATTGCATTCACGCCCTTGTAGTCAGTATGTGGGTGCCTCTTGTCTGGCCCGTCAACAGTTAGGTATATTCTGGGTTTTTTCCAAACCTCAGTGGCCTAACCAAAGGGCCTCTTGCAAAATGCAGTAGTGCCGTGAGCTGTCCAGAATCCAACAAGTCTTTCTGGATTTTGTTTGATTCTTTTAAAAGCTGGTTTTAAATGCTTTGGATGCTGACTAACTTACTTTGCTCAGTGTTTAGTGTTTCCCTTGCCTTGAAATAAGAACTGCCATCTTAGTTAAGTGGAGGGGAAGGTTGTCTCCTTTCATTGTAGCTTATGTGGAGATCTTTGTGTCCTCTGCTGAAAAGCTACCTTATAAAAGCTCCTGTACTACTCGTGTTCACCAGCATCTGCCACGCCAGCGGGTACCATTGGGCACGTTCTTTTCTCTCCAGGGATGGAAACCAGCAGCTTTACAAAATTCACTGCCCGTCAGGGAGGTGACCTACTCCATCTTAGGTCAGTGGATCTAGTGCAGGCGTGGCCAAACTGCGGCTTGGGAGCCACATGTGGCTCTTGAATGAAAAAATGTGCCTCGCGGAAGAAGTAAGTATATGGCTATATGACTTAGTGCGGCTCTTGAAGGTTTAATAATCAACTTGTGTGGCTCCTGAGTTCCAGAAGTTTGGCCACCCCTGACTAGGGTTTGAAGAGCAAAGCTAGTAAACAGAGGAAGGGCGTGATGGAGATGGGCTCCTTGTCACGAGAGGCTGGGTGATCCTGTGGTTAGAGGAGGGGTCTGGAGTCAGGACTCCTGGCTTCCATTCCTGGCTCTACCCCGACTCCGTGTGACATCGGACAAGTTGCTATTCACTTCTCCTGTCTGTAAAACAGGGATGAGAATTCCTCCATGGGAGTCTGTGAGGATGAGTTAATTGTAAGGACTCTGAGATCCTTTCACCAGAGTCTCCACAGCACTGATAATTATACCGTGCATGATTAGAGACCGGGGCATTAGAAAGCTGCCGTGAATTACAAAGTACAGCACGCCAGTGTCTTGTGTTCTGCTCCGGGAAAGGCTTCGTTGGGATTGAACTGCGTGAACAGAAGTGTTAATTGTGTATTCAAGTGGAAACACGCTTCCCAACGCCAGTGTTTCTCCATAACCCCCCGGCCCCCCAGGAACCTCTGCACCTCACAAACGTGGGAAGGCAGGGAAGGGGTGGGGCTGGGTGAAAGCAGACCAGCACAAGGGATGCAGGTGAGGTTGTGGTGGGGGAATAAGGCGAACACAGGGCCATTTGTTTTCTCATGCACTCGGTGGTCTTGGTGAGTGTCTGATTGAAATCTTGTGGTCCGCCCTCAGTGGAGCTGAGGAGGTGGGGAAGAAAGGAAGCTGGGAGGAAGGGTTTTGCTGTGGAAAGTATTGCAAAGTGAATCCTTCCGGTTCTTGAACTGGACCAGATGCTGCCCTCCCAAGCAATGAGAGATGCCTGGGGAATCTGGCTCCAAGGGCACAAGTTAGTCCACTGGGGCCATTAACAGGGGGCGGGGTTCTTCCGAAGACAGTCTCCTCATTTTCCCAGGGTTTTTCCTTGTCTCTTTCAATGGGGATTGAATGAAGGGAGACGACTCCTCGGGCGCTGAAGTGGAAAGCAATCTGTCGCCAGACTGGTCCTCTGCCTCTCTCCGATGGCACTAACCTATGTGTGGGGATCCAGACGGCATTTGACTGGCTGGGGAGGGAGCGTAGGATCCAGATGTGCAGTTTTCCTAATTCATTCTCACTTTCAGGCTCTCTCTCCCACGTTGAAGGTGTGCAGTCAATGCTCTCCAGTGGGCCTGCTGAAGCAAAGTGGTTTTATTTCCAGGCAGGAGCAGAGGCCGGATTGGGGAGGCAGCACCCAGATTTATTCATTTAGTACTGTATCAGTGAGCGGTGTTGCCCATCAGACTCTAACTAACCGTTACCTTTGTGTTTCTCCCATTCAGTGCATTATCTTTAGGCTTGGCAGAATTCACCATTTCTCTCATATGTCAATGTCTACATGTCATATTTTTTTTTACATATTTAAATGTTCACAGTTGCAAGCAACAATGGGAGTGTTGGAGTGTGGATTGGGAATGACGCAAGTAAAGGAAGGCAAGCTGGGCAATGATTTAATGACATTGAAATTCAAAAAGTTAAAGTTTTATAATTTTAAAGCACCAATTTTCAACATCACAGGTCAAAATATACAGAGTAAAAATCTTTAAAGTCAAACTCTTAGTTAGTTCTCAAGCAGCATTTTTTGCCTGTCTGTAAACTTTGATCATCATCAAAGGAAATATTTTTCATGGCTTTGTGTGTGTTGGTTAAATTGACATTTACTGACATTTACCAATAAAATCTAAAACCCTTCCAAGCACATTTGTTTCTGTTTCAAGTCCCCCCACCTCTGTCAATCTTTCCATTGTTTTTCTCTGCTTGCAATGAAGTTGTAGTTTGTTTAATTCAAAAAGTGTCTGGAAGCCCACTGGCTGCCCCTGCTGGCTTTTAGCATGGGGAGAGAAGCAGTGTGTAGTGGGAATGAAGGAAGGAAAAATAAAGGTTGAGATTGTTACACCTATTAGCTGGTGCTAATGGAGGGAAGGTGCATGCGTGCACCATCCCTGAATGAAATGACCTGTCAGAGCACTGGGCATTAAGAGAGAACGTCTTTTCTCAGCCTTTCTGTCACTGAGGTTTTTCTCTACCTATTTTTGCTGCAAAAGTATTATTAGCCCTTGGTTTCGATACTATATACTCTCTTTAATGATGGACAATGCATTGAGAAGTTGTCCTTATTGAGAAGTGGAAAACAGAGATGGTCTTGTGGTTGAAATGCTGCTTGTGAATTCAGATTTTGGTTGTGCTATCAACACAGCCTTGGACTCCCTGGGCGGTGACCTCAGATAAGCCACTTACAGCCACATTTTCAGAAATGGCTGCTGATTGGGGGGGGGGGGGGTTGCATGAGTCCAATTTTTGTCTCCTCAGACCAAGTTTTGAAAGAAGTTGAGCTCTTGTAGCCAACATTAAGTTCAGCAGAACTTGGGCACCCTCAGTATTTCCAGAAACCTGGGCCAAGTTGAGCATCCAGGTCAATGGTCACTTCTGAAAATGTTGGTTCTTAACCCCCCCCCCAAAAAAAACCAAAACAAAACAAAAAACAAAACAAAACTTTCTGTGCCTCTGAGAAATGGGGGTGATAGTAACCTACTTCCCAGGGTGCTGTGGGGATAAATCATTCATGTTTCCTAGCTGGAATGACAAAATTCCTCATAGAAGGGCCTGTAAATGGGATGCCAAAAGTACACCATGTAAATAAATAAAGACACATGTGGCATGGAAAATATCAAAGTACATGGGAAATGGGATAGGAAGAATGAGATCTCTGAGTTTTGGCTTCAGTGAGTCTTTAGTTGTTTTGTGTATTGCTCTCTGACGCTTGCTTCGAGTTTGTAATTCCAGCCCCGGTCCCCTGCAGGAGCTGAGTGCACCCCGAAATGGCAGGGGTGTTTCAATTGCACAGCAACTGTCAGCAGGTTTCTTTGATTCCCGTGCTGATGTCTCCAGAACATGATCATACTGATCGTGTGTCCCAGCTAAGTGGGACACGCAGTACTGTAAAACTGGAACAGTTCCTAGAAAGCATAAAAACGCAAGGAACACTAACCAGAACAAGCCTAGGATGATAGAGAGTGATTTCTGAAATTACTCAAAAAGATTGAAACGTGGGATGGTTAGAACAGGGCACTGGGAATCCAGGACTCCTGGCTTATGTTCTTGATTTCACTGTGGTTTCAGAGAAGGCTGGATTCAAAGGGGCCCGTACACCCACTACAGAGATTTCCAGGGGAAGGAAGCTTAACCAATGAAGCTCCTTAGAGATGATGTGCTATATGAATGCGAAGTATTATTAATAAATGAACCCAATGTGCTGTTTATTTTACTGATTTGCCTGGAGGTATCTTCTCCTCCCCCTCCCTGCAACAGAGAGATGAAAAGGACCCATCTAAGCTGCAAAATGTGCTTATTAGGTCACATGAATTCTCATAAGACCAAAGGACTGTCAGCCCTTTAATCCATACTTCCATGGAATAAAATTACCTACTGGCCTAAATAAGTGCAAGTCTGTCCTGATCTTAACTTGCGCTCATCTGTGTGTGCGCTCAAAAGTACACCCCATCAGATGTGCGTCAGAGACTTGATTAGTAAATCCTGCAAGACTGAAAATCTTGGGAGATTGAAAGTCCTCCTGTTGGTAATCACAGCCCCTAATTTAAATCTATTTCAGTAATCTTCAAGAACTGCTGCTGGCTTTAAAAGAAACAGCGAACACAACTTACTCCTATCTAAATTTTGCACCTTCTGTAATAACCTGCCTGTATCTAGGGGAAACCATGTTTTTCAGTTTCTCTTTGTGTAAGAGGCTGCTCTGGGTTTAGAGTCATTTGCACTATGTCAAAGTCATCAGTTTCTCCTTCCATGTCTGTTGTTCTTTCCACAGCAGTAGGGGAAAGGAAAGCCACATTTTTCTGCCTTTTTTTAACCAGAAAAACTGGCAGGGGACTCAGGAACAAATGTATGTCCCAAAACTACTTAAAAGGTTTGTAGCTACTCTTCATTAATGAGAAACTGAACTTAACATGCAAGTTATTTTCGTGCATACATATTGGAACAGAGGGCACCAGATGCGCAAGCCAAGGGAATGCAGCAAAGTTGAGGCAATACAGATGAAGAGTTTAGGGGGCATGCACCTTGTCAGAGGTTGATCCATTATCTTTATAAGTTCATCCCTTCTGGTTTATGTTTCCTCAAATAGTTCAGTTGTTAAACTGAATGTCCTCAGTGACCTTGGAAAAGTCACTTCCTTTCTCTGACTCGTTTTCCCCTCCCAGCCTTTTCCTTAGATCTTGTCTATTTACTGTTTAAGCTCTGAGGGGCAGGGACAATTGCTTACTAAGTGTTTATACAGTACCTGAGACAGTGGGGTGTTAGCCTCTATTGTGGTCTCTAGACATTACCGTAATACAAACTTATACGGCGGGAAGTTTTCGTTTCTCTTAATTCTTTTATTTTGCCAGGTGGCGTTTCTGTTAGCAGGTTGGGGTGAAATATATATGAGTGCACACCCCATAATTTTTATTTCAGGTGGAGGGTGTTCCTGTATTTGTTACATGGCTCGAAAACAGAGGGGCTTTGAAACTTTTTTTTTAGTAAGATTTTTTATTTAAAAAGAAAACCCTAAAGCTTCAGAGGAGCTCAAGCCTGGGGGACCCTTTCTGAACAGTGCATCTCTCAAAACAGCATGACAGTCCACCATGTTTCGTGTCTTTGTGCAACTAGAACTGGAGTCTTTGGAGAGGTAGTGGGATCCTCTGATTTAGTTCCCCAAAATCCCAATGAGGTAAGCCTATCGGTGTTTGCAGCCCTCTTATTTGGGTAATCACTGTCCCTGATTTAAATCTATTTAAGTACCCTGGGTACCACTGTGGCACCCACCTTGCCATAGTTAAGGACGCCTGCCTAGTTGTCCTAGTGTGATAAATTCACTGGTCTGTATCCAAAGGGGGTTATTGGGGAGTATTTCCACAAGGTCAGGCAAGTAATTGTAAATCATCGAACGGTCCATTAAATAGCATAATGAGAACAGTTGTCTACAACTCGGTGTGTGTGTGGGGGGGGGGGGTGTCCCATTTAACATTTAGAATTCAGATGCAAGAGCAATGGGTTATCTCTTTGTCTCCATCCTCCCAATATATAACCCAGGTCTTGTCACTAGCGCTGCTTTGCCAAAGTTCCCTCTTGCTGGTGCTCTGAGAGAGGAAAACAGTGTGGGGCAGCACCAACGTTTTTTGGCAGGTGTATAAGCAAAGATAGAGGCAGCAGTCATGGGGCGGGCTGTCAAATGTGGAAGGAGCCAAACTGCAACATCAGTTATTGCTGGAAGAGTCAAGACTGAGAGAATTTCCAAATGGGTAGCTGGGTTAGTCTGTATACAGCAAAAACAACGAGAGGCCCGTGGCATATTAAAGACTAACAAATTTCTTTGGTCATAAGCTTTTGTGGGCTCCAACCTACTTCATCAGATGCAGGCTGAGAAAGTGGAACTTCAAGGTGTTTGTGCTGTTTCCCTGGCTAGGAAAATAAGCATTAGGAGCAACATCTGACCCATGCACTTGCCTGTTGGAAAGTCACTTTTTTGCAGGGTTTTAGTATTTTGGCTGATTCTGATCATGCTGAGAACCAGCATGTCCCCATGCAGACAAGCAGTTCAGACACTTGAATTGTTTGGGAACCCAAAAATGGATAATAGTAATTTGTCACATTGAAATGGGAACTGGTAGAACGGGTAGCAAAGGAAAGCAAGCATCTTTTTCCTGGCGTTTCTGCCACGCAGGTGGCACAAAAAACGTGTTTGCAGTTTAGCCCATTTTTTGGAATCTGAGAACTGGGGAAGAAGCTGGAGAATGGGGGTGGCATCTGTCAGCCTAGCTTTAGGTTTGAAATACCTGCAGTAGGCTCCCTGGTCAGGGTGGTTCATGTCCCACCGGCGCTGACACAAGCTTTCTGTCCTCTGGCGAGTTCCACCTGAGACTTTTGAGCACTGTATCTGGACTCTGTGGATTTTAAGCAGTAGGGTACTTAGATTTAGGTTTTTATGTTGCTGTTATTGGCCAAAATTTTTCCTTTCCTTGCATGAGCGAGCAGTGCACTGGCACCAGGGGAGGCTGCATAGCCACGGAGAGATGTTACATAATGCGTTTTGTGGTCCTTGGTAGTGAACAGCTCTGCATCTCTATGTGAGTTTGCAAGCTGGTCCCAATTCAGGAAGGCATCTCTGTGAAAAGCACTTAACCACATGCTTAAATCCTGTTGAAGTCCAGGAGACCATAAGCATGCGTTTAAGTGCTTTGCTGAGTGGGGGTGGATTTAACAATGCACTTAAATGCCTTCATGAACGGGGGCCTAGGCAATTTTTATTCAGGTGCCTCGTCAGAAAATGAAGTGCTGACATTTTCAACGGGAGTTGATTTACATAAAACTCACATGTGGGGAAACTGGTAACTGTTTGGAGAATAAAACTCAATGCCTGCAGTGCTTTCAGAAGGAAGATTTTGGCCTTAGCATTCCACAACTTGTTGGGGAGAAAAAATGGACCGAAAAGTTAAAATGCTGTGAGTGGTAGAAGGCCTTCGAAATGATTAAGGGAATTTGCACCATTCTTTTCAAAAGGAGCTCTGTGTAGCAAGAGTAACCAGGTATATTTCACAGACGGTTACCCGGTAGTTAAAATGTGGTTCTGCTGGTGTGATCAAGAGTGACAGACAATTAAACTGAGCAGGGTGGTGTGCTGCTTTGGATCGCTTTCGATAAACGTCACTTTTCCTTCTGCAGTTCTTTTGTGATGAATTGGAGTCTTGCAGCATGAATTTGAATGGGACATTGTGTAGTAAGAATAATAATCAGGTGCCTTGTGTAATACTGAGTGGAAAGCTAGTGCCTAAAAGGAAGAAATAATGTGTTTACTAGTGCATCTTAGTGATGTGACCATAGTTCCTGAGCAGTTGTCTGTTTCCCTATTTGAGCTTTTATTTCAGTCAGTTCCCACTGAAATGAGTGGGACACTTTGCTGCTTTATTGATTTCAGTGAAACTCTTCACATTCATAACAACAGACCACTAATGTGCAGGTTCCTCATAGCACGCCAGACACTTTGAGTGGAAAGAACAGGAGCAGTGTCTGAAAGTTAATGGAAAGGGGCAGGAAGGGTAATTATGTCTAATAAGATGCTTAATGCCATTTTTCTTGCTGAATGGGTGTGCCTTTAGTGCTGGTAGAAATGGGAAACCGATGGCCTCAGCTAAAACGTGGCACAGTGTGCCTGGCTGCCAGACAGATTTCTGCAGGACGACTCTGCTGAAACAACTGAATCCTGTCCCCTCACTTAGCCTGCCTGCACAGCACTGCTAGGACCCCTCAGGCCTGATTTTCAACATCCTCTGCTATTCCTGTATCAGACCCTTGCATCCCTCTGTCTCTTGAGTCTCAGTTCTGACCGGAAATTCCCAGTTCTTGGTTTCCCCCACCCAGCTTTGCCAAAGCTCCTGTGTCTTGACCTACACCGCCCTCTGATTAAAGACAGATGCTGAGCGACTTCCCCCAGGAGGGTAGACTCTCTGCCATGAAAGCTCATGTGATAAATGAATTTCTTAGTCTTTAAAAGGGGCACCAGAGTCCTTGTTTGCTTTCTCTGGGCAGAGAGTAGCCTCTTTTGGGCTTGCCTTTTGGAGCTGCAGCTGGTGGACTGGGAGGGTCTCGGCTCTAGTTATTTCGGTCCTAGGCACTGCCATGGAAGAGCAGTGCAGCATGCCTGTTAACTGAATGTGTTCTGCTCTGTGAGCAGTTGTTGGTTGATCCCAGGCCAACTCTTCTAACCATGGATTTCCTTTCAGCAGAGGCTGATGCTTTTGCTTAGGTGGCTAATGTACAGACGGAAACTATGTACCCAGCGTAGGCCATCTGTGCCATTCTGTTTGTGCCAGTGTGTATCAGTGTCCAGGTCAGAACTTGCCTATCAGTCGGATGGATCATCAAGCTGCTAGAGCTCCCTGTGTAGAGCAAGAGACTTGCAGACTCAGTGTCACTCAATGGGATTGAGTAAATTTCTTGCACTGGCCTTGCAGCTCCTTCATATCCTTCCTGCATGAAGCCAAGTTCCAAAGGGGCAGCCGTGTTAGTCTAGTTCAGTAAAACAAACAAGGAGTCCTGTGGCACTTAAAGACTAACAAATTGATTTATTGCATGAGCTTTCGTGGGAGAAAATCCCACTCCATCATTGCTTCAGGGCTTAATAGGGACTTTGGGTTTTTCTCGCATTACAGCAGGTGATTTGACCTCACCTCCTTCTATATCAGGGGTCTCAAACTCAAATCATCACAAAGGCCGCATGAGGACTAGTACGTTTGCCTGAGGGCTGTGCCACTGAAACCTTTTCATACAACAATATTTCAAATATTGGTAATGATAGTGTTGTTGTGGGCTGCATGCTTGAGACCCCTGCACTATATTTTGTTCCCCAGTGTTTGAATCTTAACAACAGGTTTGATTTGCTGTTAAGATGTGACCTGATCCCATGACTTACACGTCTCTGAATTTATTTTCTTCCCATTCCGTAAGTGCCCCATCTTCAAAGCGTCTGACAGAGTGGGATTTTCTCCCACAAAAGCTCATGCAATAAATTAGACTCATAGGGTTGGAAGGGACTCATGAGGTCATCTAGTTCAACCCCCTGCTAAAAGCAGGACCACTCCCACTAAATCATCCCAACCAGGGTTTTGTCTATAAAAATGTGTCCATATAAATTTGTTAGACTTTAAAAACACCACCAGATTCCTTGTTTGTTTTTGCTGAACTATACTAACATGGCTACCCCTTTGGAACAGGATTTGGCTATTGGTCATGAGGTAGCATGGTCTGGTGGATAGGACACAAGACTGAGATTCAGGGTAGGTTTTATTTTGGCTCTACCACAGGCCTGCTGGGTGACATTGAGCCAAGTCGTGTCCCCCTCTGTGCCTCAGCTTCCTCATCTGTAAAATAGGGGTGAGACTGACCAGAGTAAAGTGCTTTGAGATCTACAGATGAAAAATATTAGAGAAGAGTCAAGTGGTGGCCTTAGTTTAGGTACCAGCACTTAGCTGTTGCTGCTCACTCTCGGAAAGAGATTTCATAGACACTGAAAGACCAGAAGGGACTGGGCTGATCTCTCTTCCTAACACAAGCCCCTGAGCTGTATACCCAGAGAGGGATGGTCCTTTTCCTGAGGAGCTCGCAATCTAGATAGCCCAGACGCAGAGCAGGAAAAAGGCAAGACTGTTGTTCTCTGTTTTGCTGGTGGGGAAATGAGGCACCATCAGTTGCCCAGTCATCCCAAGAGTTTTTGGTGGGGTTTGGAGTCATACGCCGAGTCCCTGCCCAGCACCTTAACCACTGGCTCACCCTTTCTTTCGGGAATCTCGGCGGTTCCTGCTTTTTGTAGAGTCGATGCTGTAAGCGTCTGGCTTTCACTCCTGCAGGTGATGTAGCAGCTCTCTCTTGCAGTGCTTTTTCCCACAGTAAGACGCAAACTGTATCATCTGTGTTTTGGGGTAGGACCTGACTAGTGTGGCTGGGAACTTCCTTTGAACTGCTAGTGGCCACTCCTGTCTCCAGAGCCAGGCTGCAATGGGCTCGAGGTACCGTACAGATGTGGCCAGCCACATCCTTTGTTCTCTGGATGGTAAGTGGGGCTCCTGCTTGCCTTCATCCTTGGGTTGGCAATGGTCTCTCCTGATTTTAGGCTGAGAATTTGCTGGTGCTCTCTGCTAAACGCCTGGAGAAGCTGAGGCAAGTGTAATAGCTGTACATCATTAAATTACCGCATTCAGTCAACACCTAGCTGACCCATCCTCCTCCCACTCACAATCAATCAGGGCTCCTGGCTTCTGTCCTTGCTTTTGCCTGTGACTTCCTGTGATCTTCATCAGGTGAGCTCTGTGCCTCAGTTTCCCTAGCTGGAATGAATAACACCTACCTCAAAAGGGGCATTCGTGCTTGTGAAGCACTCTGGGACCTTGGGAAGGAAAGATATTGTAGAAGTGTGAAGAGTCACTGATTTTTAATTAGGCACTGATTAGTGTCCTGAGAGTTAAATCCCTTCAGCATTCAAGAAGGAGATATTCCGGCTGCCGTATGCTATTGAAAAAAGGAATGTGGGCTGCCATGTTGTCATCGGTGACTCACCGCCCCTGCCTCTGTGTTGGCTGATACTACTTCAAGAGCATCCACACTCTCGGCAGCCATACAATGTAAAACTCCCGGGGTTTGTGCAGCAGGGCTCCGAGTTTCCAAACACATGAAAAAGAACAGCATGAAATGTCCTTGGCTTACTGTCGAGAACAACAGTCTAGATGTATGCATTGTGCTACAGCTGTTCAGTTCAAGTATACTCTTCTCTGCCGCAGCGGCAAAAACATTCCTGGTTCCACCATTCCCCTTCTGAGACTAATGAAAACTCTTTGTGCCTTCTGGCTGGTGCATTTCTAGCAGTGGGTAAGAGCTTTAATCTGTACTGATCACTCATGCGCTGGCCCCTGGGGTGGGCCCTGGACTGAACGAGCTAACACGCCTCCTCTCTTGCTCTCCTCCGTGATTCTGTAGCAAAACTGAGCCGTATTCGTCCCTAGTGTGACTCTGTGGAGGAATTTGACGTTGTATACCATTGCCTTACCATTAGCTCTGTCATCTCAAGACATTGCTGTATCACCAGGGCACTGTGACTGCATGATTTGGTTCACAGGACGGACTGGGCATGTTGCTAATTTAGGCTTCCTCTACACTGGTGGCAAAATTCAGCAGCGGTTGACAGGGGCCTCGCGAGCTACCTAGAATAACTCGCATATCTCCCATCAACTTTATATAGCAAGGCTTCTCTACTGTGCTGCACCGATGAGAAGTGCCTTCCCATCAAGGCAAGTTCCAAAGGGGCAGCCGTGTTAGTCTAATAAAGGAAAAAAAGCAAGGAGTCTTGTGCCACAAGACTCCCATCAAGGCACGTTGATTTTTTTGCAGGGGTGGATTAACGGCATCGACTTCTGGATCGATTGAGCAGGTCTCCAGTGCCACTCAGTCAGTCCCTTAGAATTGACCTGTTGGCCCTGTGAATGTAGACGTACCCTTAGATTATAAGAGTACAGTGGAAAGAAGAGTGTTATCAGATGGCAGATGCTCAGTTGCAGTGCAATGGGTGGCGGCTGGCAAGGTAAAAGGGGTTTCTGCGTTCACCTAATCCTGGGGGTCCTCTGTGCTGTTCTGACTCCCAGAGAGCAGCTGCCAGCATCTCCATGGAGCCATTTCTTCATCTGTGTGTGCTGGCGCAGCTGTGCATGGCTGTGGATGGTGGCCAGAATCTACAGCTTTTGGCTGCCTCTTGCCCAGAGCAAATGCTTTGGTGTCTTTCATGTTGTTGGAAAATCAAAAGCAACAGTAAAAAAGTGCAGCCTGGTCTGAAGCCCTGGAGCAACCCTTCAAGGGAGCGTAGTGTAGCCGTCATAGATCTTGTTTCCAGCGAAGAAAAGTCCATTCTTACTATTGTCCCTGAAACTTGGCAGAGTGATTTCTTCCTGGGGTGTTACAGGCTGAATTGATGCTCTGATCATTCCATGGGGCAAGTGGGATGGCCTTTGTCTGCCCTCTTTTGAATTCAGTTGATGACGATCTTTGTCCATCGGTGTCTCTTGTGTGTCAGTTTCTGCTGGCCGCTTTCAGGCGTCCTCCAGGAACCAGGAGGTGTGGTGGCAGCTCATAGCTGTGCCATGCAGGGTTACCAATCCACTTCGAGTATCGCCCTTGCTCTTCTAAGGTGGGAGCTCCAGCCCAGACACTGCAGTCATGTGCCCCCTTCCTGGGGGAGTGAATTTGATGCAAGGCCACAACCTTTCCTCTGGGATTTAAATGGGGAGGTGTGTTGAGCTCTGCAGAGAGACATGTTGGGGACCATATAGGAAGGTCCCCTAGTATGAAATCTGAAGATCATAGCTGGGAACCCTGATCCAAAAGGAAAATTAATACTTTAACCTTTTCCTCTGTCTTTCATTGGAGGCTCCGCAAGGAAATCAAAAACGTTAATTAAGAAAAACTCAAGCTCACACCAATGAGCTAGTTTGCCTACCCATTGCACAGATGAGGAAAGGAATCCGGGGTGTGTAGGTGAGAGAGAGCAGGTGACTTGCTCAGGGTGACGCATGATGTTCCAGGCACAGATGGGAAATAAAAGTCAGATATTGCCAGATCTCTAACCACTGGGGAATGCTTCCCCAGCATGAGCTGTGCAGTGGAGAATAGGCCGCCTGCCTTGAGTGGCGTGGAAGTGAGCAGTTTAGCTGGAATTCTGCTCTGCCTTGGCAGCTCTGCTCTTGATGAGTGTCTGGAAGTGGCCGAAAAGCAGGGATGGGCTGAGGGTTGGGACGGCCTTAGTGATTGTTTTTTCTCATTTAAATTCCCCGCTGTCCTGCTCTTTTACATCCCAAAATTCAAATGTAGCCTGTTTCTCCATTTTACTGGCTAGTCGCAAATTAGGGTGTGCGTGTGTTTGTGAGAGAGAGATGTGAACACTTTTGTATAAAATTCATATTTAAAAATACTGAATTGTCATCAAAATTTAAAAAATTTAAACAAAATGTAAAAAAAATTAACCAGTTCCATGTGTGAGCATGGACTTTGTGGCCATTCCTTGGCACACATTGTACAGCTCCTGGGTTACTTGTGCCCTTTGCACCCGGGACAGCATTTTACACAGCTTGTTTCTTTCCCTCATCCTTTTGCTCCCTTGAAGAGGTCTGGGATCACATGCCCCTTTCCTGCAGAAACTGCTGGGGTGCTGTTTGGCGTGTGCCAGCGTGACGTCTCATGCTGAGGAGATTGGCTGGCGTCCAGGCTAATAGGATGGCCTGATGTCAAAGCCCCAAGGTGCATTTGTTGGTGATATGGCCAAGCCTGGGTGGAATTTGTCCTTTGCCAAAAAAAAAGAGTAAAATTAAGCAGTAGATAATTGATTTTTCTTTCTTTTTTTGGGTCAATGAATGTGTGTGTGAAGGGCAGGTGGCCTCCTAGTAATGCACAAAAGGGAAACAGGATATTTTCTTTGTGGCTTCTTCTGTCCCTTAGACCAGATGACCCTTGTGCTCCCTTCCAACTCTGCCTTCTGTGAGTCCATGACTCAGGCCTTGCATACACTGAGTACAAAGGACAGTTTTTAAAATCCCAGCTTCTGTCCTGATCTGGTGTTAGACCCCAGGGATGCCTTTAAGAGAGATCGGTTTGCTTGCTGCTTCTTAGCCACAGTTTGTTTTGTCCTGGATTTCTTGTCTCCCACGTGGTTGCAATCCACCACACCAGAGGTGGCTGCCTTTCAGCACTGCAGTGTGTCTAGACATTAGAGAAAAGCTGTGAAATGAAAGGCTTTGTGGGCAAAATTGTCAAGCATGCTGAAGGCCCAGATATTTAAAGGTATTAAGTGTTGCTGTGGTCAGTATTACAACACCTGTTTCATTTCCAAAGTCCCATCAACTGTCAGTGAGATTTTGGCTCCTAAGTGCCTAAAACCCTTTGAAAATGAAATTTGGTCTCTTCAATCAGTTGAGCTTTGCAAAGCTGAGCAGAGGAAGGCTTAAATAACTTTAAAATCCAGCCATAGTGACTCATGAGTCAAATCTGACTTGTGGTGGCCCTTTGGTCCGAAATAGCTGAAGTGCTTTTAAAAATTGTGCACTGTGTAAATCTTTCCTGTTGTACGTGTCTCTCCCTTCTTCATCATCAGACATCAGAAGTAAAAAGTACTGAGAAAATCTATTAACTGTGGTTGACAAGGGAGAGCCAGTTGAAAAAATTTGGAATTCAGTATATCTATGACAGATTTTCATAAGAATTTTTGATAAAAAGCCAGTATTTTACCCTCCTCCGCATGCTCCTCCCCCAAGTTACTTTAGATTTTTTTTCCCTCACCCTGCTGCAATGAGAAGCCGAAAGGATGGTCAATGACTTATTCCTCTGCTGGAACACTCAGGCTAATATTTTGTTTCTTGTAAGAAAATGAACTGATTTCTATTTACTTCCAGCTTTAAAAAACCCAAACCAATTGCATAAGTTTCACTATAGGGTCACCGCAAACCTGGTCTAGAGGATGATGTAGCGGAGCCCGTTGGTTTTAATGGTCTTCACATCAGCCCGTTCCTGACGAGGATGACCCAGTGTGAGCATATCCAATAGAGCCTGAAGAGCGAAGTCCTGTCCCCAACTCTGCCGCTGACTTGCTGCATGCCCTTGAGTTGGTCATTGTCCTTTTCTGTGGATCATTGTCACAGGTTGTAAAACAGGGGTAAATATTAACACGCTTTGTTGAAATACTTCAAGATCTTCCTTGTGATGAAATGCTCAGTATGTAGCTAAGGGTCAGAAACAAGCCATGTACTGGCTCTGTTGTGTCTTCGCTCCCCACTCCCACTCTTGCCTACATGAAATGCGCTGATCATTTTCAGTAGAAAGTGCTTAATCCTCACTTGGTGTAAACCAGCATAGTGCTGTTAACATCAATGTCCCCGTGCTGATTTACGCCAGCTAAGGATCTCTTTCAGGATCATAGAAACTTCCCCAATCATTCTTAAACACCAAGCATTCCCTCACTTGGCTGCCAACTGTCCCCCTCAAATAAATAAAGTCAGGAAATTTTGGGATAGGGAAGGGCACAAGGTCCGAGCTGGGATATTTAAATAGCTTTCCTCCTCTGTCCACTGTGTGATCTGAGACAGGCCGTAATGGAGCAGCTGTTGCTTCCTGGACATTGGCTGTCTTTTTAGGAACCGTCAGGCGCCCAGCATGCCTCCTGGAAGAAGCGTGCGGCTTGCTTTTAGGCTGTTTCCTCTCCACCCCACCCAGTGCTTTTGATTGGAAAGAGCCGTCAGATCTGACAAGATTTTTGGGAATAGTAAGCAGCTCATGTGGTTCTTCCCCTCCCTTCTCTGCCTTCTTTCAGCACCTCCAAAAACACTGAGGGTTCCAGAGAAGTTCCAGGCACGTTAGTCACACGTTGCAAGAAATTTTAGTACTGGATCATTCTGACAGTGGTGACGGTGGAGAAGGGTTTTCCAGTCAAATGCTCAGAGCCAGCTCTTGCAGAGGAGGGCCTGTGAGTGTTTTAGATGGGCTTTCTTTGCGGGACACTGAATTGCTTTTCTTGGCTAAATGACCCATGTTTTGCAACCAGGGTGATGGAAGAAGGAGGGGGGAACCGGTCTGGGAAGGAGCAAAGAAATCTTTCACCTTATGGCAAACAGCTTTTGCACTAATCCTTCCAGCCCAAGGGAGTATTGCTGCAGCTTTTTTTAAGGTTGTCATAGCTCTTTTTAATCCCTGTCCATCATAAATTCACAGTGTTAACATGGACAGCAGGGTAGTTGAACCTGCAGACAGGCTGCAGGCGCTGCTTTTATTTGGGGCTCTTATGAATGAGGGCAGCACTCTTTTCTTCCAGTGGCTTTCTGAAAATCCCAACCAAATTTATTTAGATGCCTCACTCTGTGCTGAGGCGGATCTGTAGGAATCCGACAGTTCTGAGCCATTGAGTCTCAGCCGTCAGTGTGGCACGTCTGGGATATACGGGGAATGCTTCAGTTTTCACTCAAAGGCATCCACCTCTATGGTAGAATTCAGTGATAATGTAACAGTGCACAGCAACATTACAAACTGATTTAGGACAGCAAGTGAAGAAGAATATTGTGAGCCATTTAAGATAAAGAGTGAGGTGTTTATGTTGGTGGACCTGAAGGGCAGTTCGACAGATGATTTCCTTCCATTTTACCAACTGACTGATGCTGCTCGGTTGCAAAGTATGAGGGGATCTTTAATGTCCACTAGTTTTATCTGAAAGTTAGCACACAGCCGCCTGTCTGCATGAGGAAGCATTGGCTCATCATTGATGGAGAATGAAGAGGACTCCTACTGATTTACTTATGTTGCCTTCTCCTACATTTCAGTTTTCAAATGAAGAGAGACAGGAAAAATTGGGATGGTTTACCTTGGCACAGAGGCAAATAAAAGGACCCAGGATAAAAGTATATTAGATAAAGGATGGCCTACAGAAGGAAGATCTGGAGTATCTGTTCTTCTGTTTCATTTTACAAGAGCAAGGAAATGTTCAATGCATATATGAAGGTGTGTGACAAAAGGTGTGTGATTCGCCATGTAAGTCGTAGCCCTAGAAAGTTCTCGAGGTTGAGAAAATGAGATTCAAAGGTATCAAACACCTGCATGGCAAGCAAGAATATCCAGATACATCCTAATAAAGGACCGCAAAAATGCTGTCCTCTAAAATCTTGTCACCACTGACTTGTACTGGACAGAATGGGAACTGACTGCTATGTGTCAATAGACCTACACTGCTAACTAGTCAGGGACATTTTTTTTTTTTTTTTTTATTTCCAATGCTTTGTACTGTGGAGTAGGGCCGGTCTAAGGTCTCTTCCATTGCTGTGAAGTTGTGAGGGGCTATATGGATGCAGTGTAGTTACAACTGAGAAGCCAGATGTGGCCAGGAATTTATTGCAATGTGATACAGGTGCCTTTTTTCAATTCTGAGTCCGGAAAACACTCTGTCCGTGGAAAGGAACATGCCAAGATGAAACATGCCTTCAAGGATGTGGCTCTCTAATGCATGACCCTCGCTCCTGGTTTATCGTAGAGTCTTGTGTGTATTAGCGATGCAGATTTCTGGGCAGAGCAGCAGCCCTTCAAGGCTATACCCATGGCAGTTAAATTTGCGAGCTGCACAAGCCCCTTTGATGAATACCGTGTGTGAGTGCACGTGTCTCCCTGCATGATGTCTTATTAACCCATCCCTGGCTTTCTCTTCATGCTGGTGCTTGACTGTGGGGTGAGCCACTCCTCTGTGAATTAGTTCCAGTCTTTTCCTAGATGGATTTGTTGGGTTTCCAGCAAAGCCAAACAAAGTCGGAAATGCAGAGGCATTTGGCATTCAAGGTTGTGCTCCATGACCCGGCCTGCTGTGCTCAACTCTATATACGGCGAAGAAAAAGAATAAGAGAAGGGAGCGCAGCTTGAATACCAGACATACGATACATTCCTCAGGGTTGCCTGTTTGGAACTGACTTTCCCCAGAAAACGGCCTCTGTTTTGCTGTTCATTCAGAACGTGAACTGTGTAATGCTGAGAGAGAAGCCAATGTTCTGAGCGCTGGCCCCAGGGAACACATGCTGTCCTCCGTAAGTGAATTTATTTTCTTTTTGGGCCAGGCTGTCCAGCAGTTTGCAGGAACTCTTGGCTAACAGCAGGGTAACCCAGCTTGCAGCTTCATTAATTCTGTTGTCTCACCTCCCTTAAAAATCAATCTGATTTGTCATCCCCCTGTAAATTATATTTTCCCAGGACAGCCTCTTCCTGTTGGTGGTTGGTGGAGGGTGAAGAGATTTAGTCCAGCAATGACATCAGTCCTGCTTTTACTTGTCCCTTCCCTTGCTTAGGCCTTACAAACCCTTGACTAACGTCACATATGTGACTACTTTGGCTGAGCTCGGCAAACGGATTAGATGTGTGTATAAGTGTTTGCTGTGGGATGGAACAGGCCAGGCCTTTATTTCCCTTCCTCTGTCATTGGCTTGGCAAATGCAACTCCTTAAATGACGTTACAGAGTCCAGCTGCCAGTTTAGATGCTGTGGCTTCCTGGCCACTTTGGAAGATAAATTGCAGCTCTGAAGCTGCCCCAGTCAGTAACTGGACGTGTCCCTTCCCAGCCCTAGATGCCGCCCAGCGTAGGTTGGGGCCACTTGGGAAGAAGATGTTTGGAACCTGCTGTGTCTCTGCGTGTGACCTTTCTGCTCTTGCGTCCTTGAAGGCATGCTCTTCCAGCACCATTATTAGCATCTGCAGTTCTGTCAGTGCCTCCTGCTGACTCGTTTCCTTAAATCCCGTCTGTGTAGATTAGGCCATCTGCATTTTAATTGTAGCCTTGATTTCCCCCAGAAGTGGGTGAGTAGGTGGGTGGAATTTACTCTTGGAAAAACAAGGCTGTGATTCACCCTAACCACCCAGTCTCCTCAAGGCGCAGTGTACCCAACTGGAGGGCTAAGCGGGAATCTAGTGGGGGCCGGTTGGCAACACGATGCCAAACATTGTAATTCGAAGTGTTCTCCTTGGTGGAAAAATGAGTGGGTTGAACCATGGCGCTGTCACTCCTGTGCAGATGAGCAAGGCCCAAATATATTTTTTTCTGGCCCAGTGCAACTTGTTAACATGAGCCTCTTCCTACGCATAGTAATATGGGTTGGAGGCTGGGCTGGGCCTCCCAAAAACGGTGAAGTGTACCGTTCTCCCTACACCCTTGTGGGAGCCCCAATATGGGAAGGGTCATATGAGGTGAGCATGGTCCTGTCGAGCCATCCCAGCTTCCTGGCCCATCCAAAGCTGGCCAGGCGTGCCACCATGTTGGGCACACTAATCCAAGACCCAGGCTAGTTGTGGCCATACTTTTGCCAGTGGAAATCAAGAGTGAGGCCTCAGAGTCAATGAAACTACTCCTCTAGCAAACTGGTTTGTGCAAGACCCCAAGACGCTCAGTGCACGGTGAATGGTGGCATTTGCCTCCCTCCTTGGCGACACCAGTAGGACACAGGTACAGGTGTTGGGCAGCTGCCCCGTTGTTGTTATAAGAATAATTTTATTATGGCAGCGTGCAAAGCCTTCAGCTGATAGCAGCCCCGTTGTGCTGGGTGCTGTCCTGACAGAAAGGAGACGTTCCTGTCTGAAAAGCTACACTCCTGAAAAGCTTCGGTGATATCGTTCCTGGGCTCTGCTGCTGGCCCAACCGTACTCAGTAGACATAAGGTGCAAAGCAGACCTCAGGACCTGACCCTTCCTGGTGCAGAAACATCAACTGCGGACATTTCCAAAGTACCACTGAATTTTCTGTGGGGATGTCTGGACCCACATCTTTTCTGAACATCCACTAGAGTTGTCCTGATGGCCAGCAGAAAGTTCTTCACAGGTCTCTGAGAATATACTTGGGTATCCGTGGCCCCACTCCTCACCATTCAGTTTGGCGGAATTTTTTTTTTATTTACATTTTTCTTTAGATTGGAAAAAATATGTCAAAAGTGTTTCTGTTTGTCAGGCTTCTCACTTTCATCTTTTTGAAATATTTCACAATTTTTTATCAGAATGGTTACTGGTAGGGTTTTCCATTTTTTTTTATCAGATTAAAAGAAGTTCATCTTTTTTTAAATACATTTTTATCAAAATTATTTGAAATATGAACATGGTTGAAAACTGTTTATTTTGTTTGTTGAGCAAAACTTTTCGTTTTCCCCCAAAAGGGCATTTTGATGACTTTCCCCCCCTTTTTTTCCTTTTAACTAAGACTTTAAACCAGCTCTAATTAACACGGGATGGGAGTGTGTAGGACACATCTCTAGTGACTTTAATGAGGCCTAATGGGAAGGTGAAGTTGCTCTTTAATGCCAAATGTTCCTTTCTACCATCTTTTCCTATTTCTTAAATGGACTATGAAAGTATTCAAGGGGGTAGAATTCCACAGTGGTGTCTTGATCCCATCTGTTTCTGTGCTTGACTTTCACCTTGTACCACATCACTTTGTTCTCCATGGTTGTTTTTCATATAAAACCAGGCGTGTTGTTAGGCATCTGAAATAGTAGTTCCTCTGGGCCATGTTATAATAGGAGGATGTTTCATTTTGACAGGTTCCAACAGCGCATGGAGGCGAAGACCTTTTTACACACATGGCGGAAAAAAAAGGCAACAAACATCCCTTGCTCAGATCTTTGAGCCTGTGTTTTACCGAATGTGTGTCTGTCTTCCATAAGCTGTATTTTGCAGCAACTGCTGGAAATTATCCAGAGAAGCTGACAGAAGCTTTTGTGACAGTAGAAGAAAGAAGAGTGAAGGTCAAATGCACATTAATGAACGCTTCCATTACATGCCTTCAATAACCCTACCCCACACCCAACTGGAATTGTTTGGAGTCGTGTGAAGTAAAGGAAATTTTACATTCCAGATATACAGGCTTCAAAGCCGTCCTCCCTTTGAATGTGTGGCAAGGTCGTTAGGTCTCCAGACACAGGCGTGGGAGTGAAAGAAGGAATTGTTGGTAGGACAAAACTGAGAAGAAGAGACTCCTTCATTGTGGCTCTGATTCAGTGAACTCATAAGCAAGTGCTTTGCCTAATCAGGGTTTTAATGACACTCTTAGAAACTGGTCCAGGAGAATGATGTTCACAGGTTTCAGTGGCTTTGGATCTGCTCTTTAGATCTTGGGAAGGTGCTGACTGGAGTTAGAGGAATGGTATTAGGACTCCTGAGTTCTGTCCCTCATGCCGCCACTCATTTTCGTGGCTTTTGGCTAGATCACTCCCAGGATGAGTCTCAGATGGTGTGGACACCCGGGGTGTGTGTGTGTGTGTGTGTGTGTGTGTGTGTGTGTGTGTGTGTGTGTGTGTGTGTGTGTGTGTGTGTGTGTGTGTGCAGTTACAAATATGCATGGTATCATGCACTTTATGTGCCTGCAGCTGTGCATTGGACTTCTGGAAAAGTTACACTTTAGGTCTCTGTCTCATTGCCACTGGGAGCAAAATGGGAATAAGACTTAACTCCCATGGTCACTGTTCTCAGGACAAAAATCTGTTGAAACTGGAGCAGTACGAAAAGAAAAAAGATGGCAAATATTTTTGAAAAACTTCACTTGTTTTTCTTGGCAAAACTTTCCAACCGACACAAAAATACATCCACAGTTACCTTTCAGTGCAATTGGAAATATTGCATTTGTCTCCTAAATATAGTGAAATACTTTGGTGATGTTATTTATATTGCAGAATGACCCTAAAGTCTCATGTCAAGATCAGGGCCCATTATTATTAAAGCAAACGTAGGGAATAAATGCAGAGTGGTCTCTGCTCCTATTGCTTTGGTAAGGCCAGACATACCGTGTCAGTTGTGAATAAAATACTATTTGTTTGTTGCTATATCGTAATACTACTTTTCCTTGAAGGCACTTAAACTGTGGGATAGGAATGCATTGTATCCATTTTACCAGTTGGGAAACTGAGGCACAGATGTTCCTAGCAGTCCCTTGGCCATGTAGTTGTCCCAGCTCTGGAGCCATCTGCTCAAACATAGGAGGTCTGTGCCTTATGGGATTAGTCTTATCTCTCCTTTGACCAGCAGCCCTTTGAGATTCCCAGTTGCTCAGTGACTTTACAGTGGAGCTGGAGGTTGGGAAGCCAGATTTCCTGGCTGTCGGTATGATCAAAATGCTGACCATCCAACACCCCGGTGCACAGAAGTGATAGCATCCCTGGGCCTTGGTAGACTTGCCAGCTGTAGCAGAGTTTTTCACAAAGCTGAATTATTTCTACCGTAGCTGAGGTCACAAGCTAGCTTTTCGTTCCCAGCAAATGTGTCCTCTGGCTTGCCTCCTGTTTGCTTCATCTTCACCAAATCTGCTCTCTGTCTACGAATGGCTTCATTTCCTTACGCACCTCCTGCATTCTATCCAGGCAGTGAGATGGGTGTATTGGTTTAAGCATCTCCTTCCTCGAACACTAAATTAGGGATATGGCACAAATCCTTATCATTAATATTTTGGGAAAATTCCAGAGAAGATTTGGTTGCCAGATTTTTAGAAATGAATTATTTTTAGGAAACCGTCTGCTTGTCCATAGTTACCTGAAATTGAAATTCATCCCCCCCCCCCCCCCCCGGTCCTCTGTCCCTGGCCTGTTGCAAGATGTTCCTCTTTGAATTATCTTTTTAATTTAATTCACCAGACTGGATATTCCTGCCAAGTGAAACTTTCTAAATAACAGATAGTACAGGTAAACGGTTCCCATTTCAAATATAGCTTCAGAACTGACTTGATCACTGCTTGACATGAGTTCTTTCCATGCCATTTCCTTGTGTGGAGTTTTGGGCACTAAAGGATGGTATCAGCATCAATTAATTACCAGTTTAATTGCAATGACAGAAGGAAACAGCCAGTTTTCTTTTTCAGCACTGTATCTGTAAGCCTTGTGGGTAACTCTAAGTCTTGCTGACATAAATTCACAGATTCCAAGCTAGAAGGGATGGTTGTGATCAGCCAGTCTGATCTGTGGGATAATGGAGGCCAGAGAACTTCTGCAAAATAATTCCTGGAATAGGTCTTTTAGGCAGAAAAATCTACTCTTGATTTAAAAATTGTTGGTGATGGAGAATCCACTAAGACAATAAGTAAATTATTCCCAGGGTTAGTTACTCTCATTGTTCAAACTTGCTCTTTATTTCCAGGCTGAATTTGTCTAGCTTCAACTTCTACCTATTTGGATCCTCTTGTACTTTTCCTGGCTGCATTGGAGAGCCCATTATTAAGTAGTCGTTCCCCCCGTAGGTACTTTTAGACCATAATCATAAGCCACCCGACTTTCTCTTGGTTAAACTGAGTAGTTTGAGCTCCTTGGATTTTACACTATACGGTGTGTTTTCTAATCCTTTAATCACTCTCATCACTCTTCTCTGACACCTCTCCACTTTTATAGTGTGTGACTGTGCTACGGCATGACGCCTTGGGATGTTGTCTGTTCTTCTCTGCTTCTAAGTTAAGCTGGGATAAACTGGTCAATAACTGGATGCTCAACTCCAAGAGCCCAAGGCTGTGGAAAATATTCTTGGGAACGGTGACTCAGCAAGTGGTGCTGTTACTACAAGAGAGATGTCCAAAAGAAGTAGTGAGGTTGTTGGTGCTGCAGCTTCTCCTACAACTAGTGAAGGACAGTCCCTGACAATTGTCATTAAATGTTCTGTAACTTTGTACAAGTTAGGGTGGTGATGCCTGGGCTCCTAGCCAAATTTCATGTATGATGTGGTCACCTAAAACACCAGTTCAGCTGGGTGCAAAATTCTCATTTCCTACTCCAGACTATTGAGTAGTGTTCCTGGATGCTGTTAACAGGAAAGATATTGCACTCCTGACAACTTCCAAAACTTCTAAATGTGTTAGTCTAGTTCAGCAAAACAAACAAGGAGTCTTGTGGCACTTTTAAAGACTAACATTTATTTATCGCATGAGCTTTTGTGGGAGAAAATCCCACTTCATCAGATGTGTGAAGAATGTGTGTTAGTGGTAGGTGCAGTTTAAAGACACAGCTATTTTCCATACTCTGTAATAGATGTTGTCAGAGGATGTTTGGGGCAGAACTGCCAACTATACCCATAATTCAGGTTGCTGAACTCTTTTTCCATTAAAAGACTCCATTTTCATTAGATACAAGTTTGTCACTTGCACCACTTGATGTCAGTTTTTTTCATGACAAATCTCTGCTTCAGGCTGGCTTCCTCCCACCCCTCATAGTTTCAGTGAAAAGGTTCAACGGTCTTTGAAGATGAGATGGGGGAAAATGCATGTTTTTGTCCATGTTAAAAAAGTTCTTAACCATTTTGCTGAGAAGCTTTGGTGTCTCTACATTTGGGATAGGTACTTGGAAATTCATCCGGGAGGTCGTCTTGGTGTTGGAGTGTGTTTTTGCTCTTCCGGTGAAAATTCACCCAATTTGGCCAAGTTTTAAGTCCTTGAAAAATCAGTTTTCCTATGCTCAGTGGAGGCTTGTTAGACTGTGGCAGATAAACTCTCTAGAAGAGTATGTTTTGTCAGTACTGAGCATGCTCCTTCTGGGAATTGAGAAGGATTTGTTCAGTAATTTCTTCTCCTGGCTGTTGCTTGCTGCTGTAGCAATAGACAGTGGGACTGAAAATGGGTGAGATGGTTTTCTATGCTGTTGATGCTGCTTCCCTGCCAACTTGGAGAATGGAGTTTGCTGCCTGGATGGAACGCAGAGGGGTTAGGAGCTGAGGGTGAAGGGCAGCTTCAGAGAGCTGATGCAGTGATTTAAATCGATACAACAAAGGCCTCTCCTAAATCTGGGTTTGAACCCAAAATTCCTGAATCTCCACAGTCCTCCTGTTTCAGCAAATAGTTGTGAAACCCACTGTCAAGATGTCTTGTCACCCCCTACCAGCTCTTCCATATTGAGGATAACAATTGCTACCTCTTTCTCCACTAGTTAAGTGGAAGTGGCTTGATGATGTGGATAAATAACCACCAGTCTCTAGAGCCATTCTTAGTCCTTCTCTGGCCATTCAAGCATTTTGTGCAAAATGGGACAGCTGCTGCAGAAGAGATTGAGAGACCCATCTCAGAATACCCCATGGCTTAGTGGTCAGGCCACCCTTGGGAGTGTGGGGAAGCCTGAGTTCAAGGTCATGCTCCAGTTCAGGGTTGGAAACTGGATGTCCCACATCCCAGGTGAGTGCTCTAACCATTGGGCTGCTGAGTTAGGGGGACCTGGAGCCCTCCTCCATTAGCTTGGTGACTCTCGCCCTTCTTCTCTTTATTCAAGAAGGGTACAAATGCCTGAGAGCAAAACATTTCATTTGAGCAGAAATGAATTATTTCTGACTAAACCGATTTACTGAAAAATAGGTTTGGATTCAGTCACTTTTTTTGTATTTTTTGTTTTTTGGAACTTTCAGTGACCTCCCCCCCTCCAAAAAAACCAAAACAAAAACATTTTCATCACTCTCATTATGCTACCATGTCTGACGACGTGATTTACAATTTTTTTTCCACAGGACGCAGACTCATTCAGTGCACAGAATGAATGGTGCTCATTGAATGGGTAGTTATTTAACATTTCTTTTTATCCTCATTGCTCAGTGGGTGGCTTTATTTAATGCATATCGTCTGAACCCTGCACTGAATACAAAATTAACTTTATTCCCATGGTGTTGTCACCATAGTACCTGAATGCTTCACCAACATTAATGAATATATCGTCAGAAGACCCCTTGGGGGATGAGACAGTGGCATTGGCTCCTTTTTTCAGCTGAGAAATTGGCAAAAGCGTCCGCTAATTTTGGGTATTCAGCCTGAGGCATCTGGGGCCTGAGATTTCTCAGATCGGAACATTTGTACAGCACTTTGTGTTCCAAGCACAGCTCCAATCAACGTCACTTGCTGTTCTGAGTGCTTGGCTCTTCTGGGAATTTGCTTCTGGTGTTTCAAGCCAGGTGCCCTGAAAATGAGGAGTAACCACCTCTGGAAAAAGTTTGGGTTTACATGAGGTGCCCACCCTCACTTAGGAGCTCTGTGACACCTGTACGGATGTAATTATCCAGGGTGACATTCGGTTGTCGTAACCAGGAGACCATCCTCTTTCTTTCTGTAATCTCCTGCCTCATTCACTGCTCACCTTCCGGCTTCTGCAATCCACAAGGCAGGGGTCCTGTTGACGACAGCCTCTCCTTCCTTACCCAACCTGGATCACTTAGCATGCCGCTGTCCATTTACCAGCCCTAAATACATCATAAAATAATTGGATAAATAGTGCTGTGGGTCCATGTCTTTATTTCCTTGTCATGCAATGGGAACCACGGGCACAGTAAAATAGAGTTGCAGCTGGCTCTGGTTTTATGCGGGCACGTATTGGTTCCTCTGTTGCTGTTTTGTAACTTTGTTGCAGAGTGACGGCTATAAGCTGAAATATTTCTGCCCAAAGGTATCATCAGAAATAAGGCTACTTTTCATCACAGACGTAAAAGGCTTTTAATGTACAAGTGCAGCAAGCTCTGCTGTGGAGATGCATTGTGAGGAACAAAGCCGACATCTAATCATGCCTAATGCCTTTTAAGTTTATGCCTTGTTTTCCACTTCCAGACTCTCACAGAGCTTGAAGGCTTCAGTGATTGACTCACCAATAATTGACGAGGTAGAACCCTCTGTAACTTTTAAATGCCTCTTTTAATTTTCTTAAATCAACCCAGTGTCTGGGCCAAATTCCAGTTTGGGTAGTCACATTTGACCTAACTTAATTCCTGTGCAGTTTCAAGTCTTTGTGACTTCCTGTTCTGCCTTGTTGTTCTGTACTGCTGTGTGATATTAAACAGCTGCCCTGTTCCACTGTAGAAGTGGTTGCATTCCTGCGGTAGGTTGAAGTGATTCCTGCATGCATATCTCATGAGTTGCCATGCCGCCTTTGCTTCCACTGCTGGCCAGTGGAGTTAAGATGCTTAATGCATGTGGGACTGGTCCTGTAGACATTGAGGTATTCAAGATCATGAAGAATCCTATTGAAGTCAAGAGGGCTGCTTGCATGCTTTAGGGTAGGCATGTGTTTTGATACACCCAACCCCATAGCTACTGTATATTGGGAGGGACCTACTGAATAAGGCGCAGGACTTGTGAGACCTAGCTTCTATTCCCACCCCTGCCACTGGCCTGCTTGGGTGACTTTGGACAAGAAACGTCCTCCCTCTGTACCTCCCTTTCCTCATCTGTGAAGGTTTAATAATGAAACTGCCCTCTTGCCTGTAAAGTGCAGATTGAGGCCAAGGGATGCAATAGTTAGGCATTATTTCTATAGGGGGAGTATTGTGGCAGCTGTTGTTTTCCTATCACCAGCACTGGAAGAACATTTCTGTTTCCACGCCTGTGCCAAATGGGACCAGGTTGCTTTGCTGTGCTGACAGCAATTGATCCCACTATTAAAAGGCTCAACACTAGCAACAGAAAAACAGTCCAGGAAAGCAAAAACACCCAACGGAGGGAAGAAATGTTGAAAAAGAACAAACAGCTTCAATGAGAATGTGGTGAGGGACGAGGCACACCAGGGAAAGGGAAAGTCATAGGGAAGAGACACGGGATTGGGTTGATGCATTGGCCATTTAATCCTTGGAGACGTGGCTTCATATCTTTAATTCAAAGTGAATTAGGTGATTGTCAGGTCTGGCTCCCAGTGGGCAGGTATCTGTGGTCCAAAGTTGCTGTGCAGTTTGGTACTGTTGGTAACTTCTGTTTCGTACAAGCCCAGGATTTAGAGTAAGTTGGGAGTGGAGGGACATTGTTTAAGAAGAGACGCACTCATCAGCTAACTGCTTCTGACCACTGCTTTGTTTGGCAGTGTTCAGGAGAGCCAGACAAACGCTATCAGTGCTCCTGCTTTGTCTTTGGCAGACAGACGTGGGGATGTTGGCGCCGTATAGTTCTACCCACCTCTTTCCCTCTTCTTACTTCGCAAGTCTTATTTTATTAAACTCTTTTTGAAAGAAAGGCCTTATGTTTGTGAGACAGATTCTGTTTTGTTGCACAGATCATCTTGGAGGGCTGGAAGTGGATATCAATCTGTGGGGCAAGAAGTGACTCAATTCTGCTCCATTTGGAGTTTCAGCCCCAGGTTTTAGTGGGCCTGTTGCAGAAGTCCGCAAGCTTGGGCTCAGAGGACATTAAAAGCATCACCCTCTGTCTTCAGGCTCAGTCCAGCTGATGATGTCAGGCTGAGATGTGATGTGTGGGGCATGTCGTCCTGATACATCAAGATAAATCAAGCCGTTTGTCATGGAGGATGGAGCATTAGTGATGTAGTTCTATGGATGTGAGCTGAGTTTTGCCTGTGGACTGACAAAAACTTTTAGCACATTCAGGCATCCAAATTCAAGGGCACATCCTTAGCTCCTTACAGAGAGATCTTTCAGCATAACGCCCGTGAATGTTGGTGAGGATTGTAGGCTTGAATCCCAAGATCGCCCTTCCCTGCTGTTCTTTGCTGTTGCTTTTAACAGTCTATTTCAATGTTACTTAGGGTTAAGGATGGGGCGGAAGAAGGTGCAACCTGTGAAGGACAGATGCTGTTTTACTTGTTACACCCCCTTTGCCCTGCTAAAAGAGCAACCTTTTCTTTTCTTCCTGCAGAAGTTCAGAAGAGGGTGACTGTGCAACCCTTTGGATGTGAACTCCTTCTTCTAAAGCAGGCTTGCCATATCCTAATCAGTCACTTGCCCAAGGTAAGTAAAAATGTCATTAGCAACTTCAATGTGGCAAAGGGAGGCAAATGGATTTCATGCCTGTGTTCATAGGCAGCGCATGAACCCTCTCTTCAGGGAGGCGCGTCTGTGCTTCGGCTCTTCCACCGCAGGCCATGCTCTCTCTGCCCGTTCTTTCCCAGCAGAGGCTGGATCTGCACCCCAGCCATCTGACTAGCCCTAGGCAGCCTGAATCCCAGCTCGCCAATCAGCCTAAGCTGTCAGCCTTGGTCCCACTGGTCTGGCCCCAGTTGTGGAGTGCCAGCCCGATGGCCCTGGCCCCCATCCTGTGCTGGGTGCCAGCTACCCTAAGTCCCAGATCCTACCCAAACCCCGACCTTCAATTCTAGCTCTGTCTGAGACTCCCTCTGAGCACGGGCGGGAAGAGTGAGCAATGCCTGTCTGGGCTGGGCCCCACCAGGGAAGGAGAGCGGGACACACCTGGGGATGATGGGGCCTCGTGGTGGAGTGTGGGTAGCGCCATGCCTGGCTGTAAAAAGGGCTTGGCTCTTAGGCCTGTGATACCCACCACCCATGCCTGAGCTAATAAATTTCTTTGGTAGTTTTGCAAAGTTGTCCTGCAGGATTAGAAATTAAAAAGTGTTACACAACATTAGAAAGAGACTGCTAAATTAATATGTAGATTGACAGGTCTGCCTTGTCTGACAAGTGGCCTCAATCAAATGATAGCACTGCTGGCCTTAACGTAGCTGTTACCTGAATGAGCAGTTCCCACTAAAGTGAACTACAGTCTCCCAGAAAGCAAACACAGTCCTCAGTCATTCATCTGCAATACAGTATCCTGATAGGAGCAGGAGTCAACAGATGAGAAAGGAACCCTACTGATTCTGACTTTTGTGATGTACTATGACGTTCTGCATGTCCCCGTCTGCCAGTCAGCCTTGTTTTGTGTGGCATTGGATCGCGGTGGTCAAATGCAAACTACCTCAGACATTGGGTTATCTCAGCACGCTGCTAGATTTAAATGATTCATATGAATGATCGACACAGGTCCTGTGCAGTCCTTTCTCTTTCCATCTCCAGGGGCAGGTGAGATGGCTTAGAACTTCATTTTTATCTTCTTGTCCCCTTCTTCCTTGCTTCCCTCTGCCCTGTTCTGATACTGTGCAAAGCAGGCCTTTTGTGGTCATACACACTTCATAGGAAAGACAAGTTCCAAAAGTGGTAGCTCTGTTAGTCTAGTTTAGCAAAACACAAGGAGTCCTGTGGTACTCTTAAAGACTAACACGTTTATTTGTTACATGAGCTTTTGTGGGAGAAAATCCCACTTTGTCAGATGCTTTGAAGATGGGGGAACTTACAGAATGGGAGGAAAATAGATTCAGGGGCATGTAAGTGGTGGGATCAGGTCAGACTGTGACAGCAAATCAAAGGAGCAGTTAAGATTCACACCCTGGGGAATAGAACATAGAGGAAGATGATGTCAAACACTTGTGGTAATGAGAAAAAAATTCAAAGTCCTTATTTAGTCCTGAAGCAGCAGCATCAATTTTCCATGTGAATTCCAATTCTGCAGTTTCTCTTTGAAGTCTTGTTGTGTTAGTCATTTGCTTGAGCACAGCTAATAGCAAATCATCAATGGAGTGATCAGGAAGATTGACGTGCTCACCCGTTGGTTTTGAATGTTGTGATTCCCGATGTCAGTTTTGTGCCCATTTATTCTTTTGCGCAGAGATTGTCCTGTTTGTCCAATATATAAAGCAGGGGGACATTTCTGCCACATGATGGCATAAATCACAGTGGTGGATAAGCAGACAAATGAGCCCTTGATAGAGTAACCGATTTGATTAGGTCCTATGATGGTGTCTTTTGTGCAGATATGTGGGCAAAGTTGGTGGCATGGTTTGTTGCAGGGATATGTAGCTGCTTTAATGGTTCTGCTGTTAGGTCTGCCGTTGCTGGTGAGTGTCTACTTAAGGTTGGGGGGCTGTCTGTAAGTGAGGAGAGGTCTGATGCCCAAGGCTTGAGAAAGTGAGGAATTGTTTTGTAGAAAAGGCTTTAGATCCTTGATGATGTGCGATAGAGGTCTGACTTGCGGGTTGTAGGTGATGACTAAAAGCATCTGCTGTTTTCTTTCTTGGGCTTCTCCTGTAGTAGTTGACTTTGGGGCACCCACCTGGGTCTGTCAATCTGTTCCTTCAATTTTCAGTGGGTATTGTAGTTTTAATAATGCTTTATAGAGATTCTGGAAGCGTCTGTCTCTGTCTGAGAGACTGGAGCAGATGCAGTTATATCTTAGGACTTGGCTGTAGACAATGGATTGTGTGGTGTGTTTTGGATGAAAGCTCGAGGGATGTAGCTAACTATACTGATCAGTAAGTTTTTGGTATAGGATGGTGCTTATGTGTCCATCACTAATTCGTATTGTGGGGTTTAGAAAGTGGATTTCCTGTGCCGAGTGGTCCAGTTTAAGTTTGATTATGGAGTGGAAATTGTTGAAGTCTCTGTGGAAATCTTCGAGGGCACCCCTACCATGAATCCAGATGATGAAAATGTCAGTAAGTAGAGGAGAGGTGTGTGTCTTATAGATAGGTCTTGAGGTTTGTGCCCAAAGGGGTTGTTTAATTCTGTGACCTCTCGCCTGTTCTCACAGAGGTCATGAGTCATGGGTCGCCCAGGAAGGGCTAGGAGAAATTTGAGTAGTCAATTAAAGAACACAATTTACAGTGTAACCCCTGATATTTTGGATCTTGAACCAATTAAATCTAAGATCTTGTAGTTCCCCTAATTGCAAAGACTGTTCATTAGCTAAGGTGCCACACCAGTGATAGGTTTCTAACCTTGGCTTTTTTTTTTTATGACTTTGACCTTTTGGGCTGGGTCAAGGTCAGACCACTTACAAAGGCTGCTCCGTAAATCTTCCTGTTAGGATGAATTTTAGCTTTCTAATGTTACATTGGTGAAAAAAGAGCACTGAAGGCTGATCCAGATAGTTTTCATAGCATTTAAAGTGATGTGAAACGCACTCCACATCATGATGATTCATTGTATGTGGAGAGTGACTTCCACTTGAGGATCTCGGGGAGTGGTTTATATATATAATCATGAGAGGCAGGTTTGCTCTGGAACTGGACCTGGGACTTGCACTTTGGAGGTACAGCAAAGCAGTAACAAAGCTTGGATATAACGCAGGAGGTCCTTAGTCTCAGCTTTAATGCACTCTCATTTGTGTCAGTTCGGTAGTACTGCGTGAATGATTTTGCAACTGAAAATCTATCTCTCTCTCTCTCTTTTTTTTTTTCCATTCTATTTTTGCTACACCCACAAAGGAAGGTGTCTCAGGATTCTTCTAATCTCTGAACCCTGCAAAGCAAACCTATTTCCTTTCACACACTTAAGAGCAGAAGTCTCATTCTGAGTGCAAGTGAACACCATTGTGTTTGTTGCTTAACAAAGCCCCAGCAGATCCTGGTGTGTTTTGACTAGCACTGTGTGGCTAGTTTGGTATGAATGCGCTTCAAGCATTTTGGGAATCCCGAGCAGTGGCAGGTGCTTGGTTGGGTTTTCCCCATTCTTGATGTTCATAGAAATAGTTCCTAGATGGCTCCATCCTGACCATTTCCACAATGGGAGTGTGCAGAGTTCAAGCTCAATGTTTGGCTCCCAAGGACGGAAGTTAATGGCATAGGAGCCCAGTTTTTTGTGGTGCCATGAATGTAACCAAAGAATTCGAAGGTACAGAAGTCTCAAGCCAGTGGGTTATTTTAAAGGAAAGTATCAGGTAGTGTAGGTCAAAAAATTATCATTTGTGTGGTTTTTTTTTTTAATCAGACCCTTCAACAGAATATTTTAATTATTTTTAATACTTCAGCAAAAACAGGTCTTTTGCTATAGGTTTAACCAGTCATCTGCAGTGTTTGCAGCCTCATATGCTGCTGCACTGGGTGAGAATTGGCTTGTGTGTGTTAGGTGGCCCAGTCGATAACGGGATCAGGGAGGTGCTGTGAAACCCATTTTACAGCTTGCAAAATGAGGCACAGATCACCTCAGTGACTTGCCCAGGGTCGCACAGGAAGGCTGTGGCCAAGCTGGGAATGTATGGCTCTCAATTATTTGTGTTACAGCTGTGCCCCGAGACCCTAACCAAGGTCAGGGGCCGACTTTGTTAGGCACCGTAGGGACGCGTAGTAAGGAGACTGTTCATTCCCTGAACCACTCACAGTCGGAGGCGAGACAGACAAAGGGTGGGAGGTGAAACAGCAGTATAAAGAGATGACATGATTTTTTTCCCCAAGGTTATACAGCAAGTTAGTGACAGACAGTTTTAGAACCAAGTTCCAAAGGGGCAGCCGTGTCAGTCTAGTTCAGCAAAACAAACAAGGAGTCCTGGGGCCCTTGAAGACTAACAAATCGATTTATTTCATGCGCTTTTGTGGGAGAAAATCCCACTTCATCAGACGCTTCTAGGCATCTGACAAAGGTGGATTTTCTCCCACGAAATCTCATGCAATAAGTAAATTTGTTAGTCTTTAAGTGCCACAGGACTAAGCTCTTCTGCTTCTGGAAGGAATCCATCCTTTCCCTACCGAAAATGTGAGTGTCTATGAAGTGAAACTGGGTGGCCTTTCTCCCTTGGTGGAACTGAGTGAAAGGTTAAAAAAAGAAAAAGTCAGAGTTTTAATAATTTCAGGCCAGATCCTCAGGTAGGCTGAGTGTTCATGGCCTGTGAGTAACAAGTCATTTAAAAACCCTTTGGTAGATCCACTTGGCTTTCAGCTAGATCTGACGTATTTGGAAAGTGGGATGTTAAAGCACAGATGTGCGTTTTTACAGAACATGACCTTATGCTGCCTTTAGTCCAAAAGAATCCTTTTCCTTCTTTTTACTTCAAAGCTGATGTGGCTGTCAGATGGAGATCCCTTTGTACTGGGACAGCCTTGCTGCTTGTGACTTCCAGAGGAGGAGGTTTGTAGTGCCTAACTGTTGCATAGCCGAGATGAGGAGCAAGCTTTACTTTTGCTATAGCAAGAGAATTAACAGGAGCAGCAAGGGGTGATAGTTCCCTTGAATTAAATAATGGGAAGGTATGGGAAAATGGCTGGATTAAAAGGCACTATCTATTGCACACACAGATAATTCCTCTCAAGAAACACATTTAAGATGCCATATCCATAAATACTAATAAGGCTGTTTGATTCCAATTTTCAGGTAAGATGAACATTTTATCGAGCTTTCTATCTGTCACAGTCAGTACTTTAGTATGCCATCCTCTCAGGCCTATTAGCATAATTGTACTGCTTTATCAACAATAAAAAATTCAGCAGTAAAATAGCTGTTAGCATAGGCTTTTACTTAAAGACTGGTTCAGCGCACATTTGTTTGTGAGGTAGCGTTCTAAATGTTTTTTATTTAGGGAAAAAACAGAAAGGGCAGAAATGTTTTAGGAGACTTTTAAAAAAGGCTAAATTGGAAGACCTGAAAATTGATCATGGCTCCTTTTTCTGTCATGTAAAAGCACAACCAATTTAAACATCTATGGAGCAGAGATTATAGAGCTAACTTGGGTTTTGTGTCTGAGCAAAAGAACTGCAAATCTTTTCTAACGTCTGCTAGGATGGCTTGGTTAAGGCTCCTGGCAGATTCTTCCAACCCTTTCTCCAGCTTCAGCAGAATTTTTTCTTTGCTCTTATGGACACCCATGAGAGCTACTGAGAAACACTCTTGTGCTGAGGTTCAGAAGGCCTGTCCACCATAGCTGGAGGCAGAACCAAACCTTCTCCCTGCTTCAGAGAGGGATAAGCTAGCGCTTCCTAAAATGGCTTTTTGGAAAGGAGACAATGCAAGACTAGCTGATTTCTCAGCTCTGTTCCCAGAGGGCTGATGTCCACATCATGTAAGTGCCACGCTATTGGAAACCAATTTTTGCCTTCACTGGCAGTCTAAAAATAGGAGTTAGCGACTGAATGGACAAGGGTGGCAGAGGTTCACTCTTGTCCTTTGTGCTTCTAGGGAGCAGCTGATGTCCACAGTCAGATGGCAGCACTGCTGACAATTTATTTCCATCTTGCATTCCTTGACAGGTTGGAGATGGTCCATGTCTAGAAACTATTCTGCTGAGCTGCGCATATGCAGGTTTAACTACAGAACAGGCTTACCATGGGGAGGGAAAGCAGGATCTCATGTTTTTCGCTGGTGCTTTCATTGTTGTTTATTAAAAACAAAGCCATTGTTGTCATAATTTACCAGACAGGGTAATGCATGGGAGAAGGGTGCAAAATGAGAGAGACAGGGAGAGTTGCAGACAAAGCAGTGTTCAAATGTTTAGTGAACTCCCACCAGGAGTTTTGCTAGTTTACGGGAGGAAAGCCACCTTCTGCTCCTAGAACCAGAGAGATGCAGGACTGGGGGGGGACCTTGAGAGGTCCTCTCGTCCAGTCCTCTGCACCCAAGGGAGGACCAACCATTGTCTTGAACAATCCCTGACAGGTGTTTGTCTAGCCTGCTCTTAAAAATCTTCAATGAAGGAGATTTCACAACTCCCCTATCTCTGGGTAATTTGTTATAGTGCTTAACTAACTACCCAGACAGAAAGGAATTTTTTCCTAAAGTCCAACTTGAAAGGCCCTTGCAACAATTTAAGCCCATTACTTCTTGTCCTGTCTTCAGTGTTTAAGGAGAGTAACTGCTGGCCTGTTTGTAACAACCTTTTATATACTTGAAGACTGTTATTGTGTCCCACTGTCTTCTGTTCTTCAGAGCAAATAGACCAGTTTTTTTGTCATAAGTTTAATCATTTTTGTTGCTCTCCTCTGGACTTGCTCTAATTTGTTCATATTTTTCCCAAAGCGTGGTGCCCAGAACTGGACACAGCATTCCAGTTGAGGCCTTATCAGTGCCACGTAGAGCGGAAGAATTACTTCTCGTGTCTTGCTTACAAGACTCCTGCTATTACTGCCCAGAATGATACTTGGGGTTTTGTGCAATACTGTTTACTCATATTTAGTTTGTCATCTGCCACAACACCCAAGGCTTTTTTTGCTGTACTCCTTCCTAGGCAGTCATTTTCCCATTTCCTATGTGTGCAATTGATTATGCATTCCTAAGTGCAGTACCTTGCATTTGTTCTTATTGAATTTCATCCTATTTATTTCAGACGATTTCTCTGGTTTGTCGAGATTGTTTTGAATTGTGATCCTATCTCCCAGAGCACTTGGATGGTATTGTCTGTGAACTTTATAGGCATACTCTCAATGCCATTATCCAAATCATTTCTGAAGATATTGAATAGAATATTTCTGTCTGCAATGCTGCCTGTTGGCTCTTGCTGAAATGGTGGAAAAGTGCATATGGAGGAAATCAGAGATGTATTTTCCAAACATGCATTTCTAAGTGCTTGTGGCTCCTTGGTGTCAAAGGCAATGTCAGAAGAAAGGACATTAGTATGTTTGCTTCTAATGCCTCTCCACTCTCTGGTGATGTTCCTAAAATCAGGATTCTTCACAGTTTCCTTCCCAGGTGGGTGTGTATTGTTCTGAATCTCTCCTTTACTGCAAGGCCCCTCACCCCCTGAGGTGAGTTATTCCTCGTTCCCTCTCTGCCTGTCTTTTGGGAATTGTGGTTCTGGAGGTCCTTTACTCGGACTCTCCTAGGGTGTGTCTCTAGCCTCCATCCACCTCTCTAGCCTCCCCCACCCGTCACACTATCGAAATCTGGTAATCTCTCTCCTCTTTCATTTTGCCTTCCAAAAACTGCTCTTGGATCTCAGCCTGTTTTGACTCACCCTTTTGTTAACAGAGCCACAACCATGCACTGATCACTCTGCCCCACTGTGGCGACAGATGTTAGCTCTGGAGAGTAATGATGTTCGTCTCATGGTTCACCGTTTCTGTGATGTCAGAGCTTATAAAGAAGTGGATGTAATTATAAAGATGCACACAGTGTATTGTGAGTGGTGTCTCGTAATCGGGGTGGAAAGGGGGTAACAGCACTTGCTTTTTTCTCCCTCTGTCTGAGTCCTTTGTTTAAACAAATCCTGATGAGGGAGAAGTGAAGGTAACTTTGCTCCAGGGCAGAAGCTGCTTTTCATAGTGAAACAGGATGTGCAAGCAGGTTATGGGAATTGGAAGGGGAGACAATGAAACAGGTGAAACTAACTGGGTACATATTAGAGAAGTGATGAGTTTGTGAAGCCCTGTTTGCAAACACGCTCTGCTGTGAATGTGTGAAATTTTAAAGGAGTGGACCGTTTCAGTTCCCCCTTTTCGGGTGTGAAACACTTACTGTTCAGTAATGAACTTTATCTTTCAGACCCTTTATGGATATGAATGTTGGGTTGCTTTCTGGCTCCTTCTTATGAAACCACCTGGTACTGCACAATGTTTAGACTTTCATAACAGCTCAGACATTAGTAACATTCCTGGGAAAAAGCTCACATACACAGAACCTCACTGCCGTGAAGCCATGTTCAGGAAACCTTGCTCTCAAAGGATCTCTGGCTGTGTTGAGACGTGTGGTTGGCACACTGCAGCGTCTGCCAGGCCCTCGCTATAAATGGACCGGCTCTCTAGCTGTGTTAATTCTCAACGGCTTCCATGGAGCGGTCCTGGAGTCTTTAAATGCCACTTGTTCTGTCTGTGTCGTGTCTCTTTTTAGATGGTGCCCAGACTCAATGCAGGAATTCAGAGAGGTCTGATGGACTGTGTTACGCAGGAGGCCAGAGTAGCTGATCATTGCTGGCCTTGAAATCCGGGAATCTCCTAGAGTACCTGAGCACCATTCAAAATTGTGGAGCATTTGTATACAATCCTGCTATTATTGAGATGATGGTAGTGCCAGGAAGCCTCACCCGAGTCTGAACCTCCATTGCACTAGCTGTTGCACATGCAGACAGCGTAAGAGCTGGTTCTTGCTCCCAAGAGCTGACAGGCTAAATAGGCAAGAGAGACAAAGAGGTAAGAGGGGAAACAGAGACAATCACAGTCACTTGTCCAAGGTCACACGAGTCAGTAGCTGAGCTGGAGATAGATTCCAGATTTCGTGACTTCCAGTCCAGGGCCCTATCCACTGGACCATGCTGGCTCAGGTGGACCTTTCTCTCCCTTTTCCCACTCCAGTCAACCAGGACAGGAAATATTGTCAGGTGGGATTATAATGAGACAGCTGCTTGAAATGGGTTTTGCCTGTTGCCCTGAAGCTGCTGAGGTTCACACTTATTCTGGTCCAGATTCATGGACCGGCAGGTGAAAACTGTGTGCCCTGTGTGAGACTCACCTTGGACCATTTCACTGTTCCAGGGGCAGCCATGAGGGACCCTGATCAGGTTGAGGGAAGCTCCTCAGGCAACTTGAGCTGGTCCCATGGGGGAGCTGATGTGGCTTTGAAGCTGAGGACTGACATCTGCTCATGGGGGGAGCCTGGGGCAACAGCTAGTCAGCAGCCTGTTTCACTGAGATGGGCTTCTGAATGAAATCACGTAGCTTTTACTTAAAGTCCACCATTGCTTTCCTGGAGGCACGATGTTGCGGGCGTAGGGCCTGTGGATCACCATGTGGATGGCCATAATCAGCATGATGGGACACGATCGGCTTGCCTAGAGAAGGCTGTTTCTTGTGACGTTGTCTCTATAGGTATAAAAAAAAGAGGAGTCCAGGTGGCCACCAATGCTCAGTGCGCGTTATCAATCTAAGGAGAGTTATCCTCAAAGGGAGATCTTTGAGGAGCTTCAGGGGTGTTTCCTGAGCTGCGAGGTGAATCTCATTGACTGATGCTGAATTCTCATTTTAAAAGAAGACACATGCAGTCCATTCTGCAAGACAGGTGCAATTTTAGGGTCCCAAGGCTGGATACGGCTATAGCTGTTGCAAAAACAGCAGGCAAATAATCGCTGTGATGAACAGTGGTGTATATGAGGACTATAGTCACGTTTCTCAACTTTTTAAGTAGCAAGTACCCACTAACTTCTGAAAATTTTAATAAATACCCCAATATTCAACTGCCTCTCAGCTAGGACAGGGGGAAGCAGGCAGCTGCCATGTGAAGCCCCAAGCTATGTCTAGCAACCCCCCCCAAGAATATGTGTACCACGGGTGGAGAAATTATGGACTGTAGGATCAATTTCTGCAGTCAAACACATGCTTGTTTGTGCTGCCTATAGATGTTGGTGAGGGAAGTGCATGCAAATGGCTCTAAAGGAAGAAATTGGCCGACAGAATTTAGCAATGGTAAATGCCATCAAAATTCTTACTCTGGAATTTGTAAAGCTTGAAACATCTGTTCACCAAACCGCTTTGATCGTGTTGTGAGGCTTTTAGAAATGATACTTCAGTATCTTACTTATTTCATGACGGCTGTGGGGTTCTTTTCAGTGTCCTTTTCATGTGGCAAAAATGGCCGATTTCACAGTGTACATTACATGACTTGAAAGACGTACTTGAATGGTTAGTATCAACCAAACAATCTTTTATAAGGTGCTAAAAATGTTCCAGTTACGTAACCGAGGAAACGAAGAATTTCCACTTACTTTTAGCTTGTGAGAGCTGTACTTGAAAAAAATCTCAAGAATTTGGGGCTGTCTTCTGAATAACTATATTCAAACCAAAACAATTTCCAGTAAAATCAACTCCTAAACAGTCTGAAATGTTGATGGCAGGAGAATAGATTTTTTTTTAAGTTTTTCTTTTCATGTGGGAAAGCAGAGTTGGGTTTTCTCCATGCTCTGCACTGCACTTTTACAAATGGATATGCATCTGCCAAATTTAAATAGTTATTTTTTTGGTGCTTTGCCCTTTGGGATCAGTAATTTTCTTATTCACCTGCTTTTCTAGGGAGCATCATACTGTCGTCTTTTTTTCAGCACGTGAGGGAACCTCTAAATGCTAATGTACTTGTAGCTTTGAAATCATGGCCAACGAAATGTTGCTCATCTGCCTGTCTGTAGGCTTCTGTTGAACACAGAATATTGTGGTGCATCAGAGCCATGTTCTGCTGCCACAGAGAGCTGAGATTTAGCAGCAATATTTTGTAAATTGCATTCTGTGAAAATGTTCCAGGCTTGCCTATGCATGAACTCCTTCAGCCTGACTGCCTGGTGATAAAACTAAACCATGGGAGGTGGGGTGGGGTAGGAGAAAGCACTCAAATATTGAGATGGAATGAGGAAATCTCCACCTCCAGGATTCTGAATTACGTAGCTTGCTCTGCCGGCGTAGACCACTGAGACTAGCAAGAGAGGAGGGGAAGGAAACGTGAGGCAGGGGGCGTGGGCTCCTGGAGGGAAAAGCTTGTTTTGGAAAAGTTGGGTCTTCTCCTGAGCTTCTGTGTTGACTTTCCCATGTTCCCGTTTGAGGTTCTGAAAGCAGAGTCTTGAGCAGGCCAGTGCATGGCTCTGGCATTGCTTGCCTCCCCGTCAGTCGGTTCTCTCTCAGTGGCATCGATTGTTCTGTCGCATCCACTTCTCTTGGGTTTTCCCTGATAAGAATAACCTAGCAGGAAGTTTGCTTTCCACTTTCTTCCCCAAGATCTAAGATTTTTCCTTCCAAACTGTCAGTATCCTGTCCTTTGTGCAGTGTGTGATGAGAAGTAAATGCAGCCTTTGGTACCGGATCAGGAGTATTGGACACACGTTCGGTTGAGGGTCCATTTATAAAGGGTTGATAAATTATTCACAGATGTTTTAATCCATTGCCATAGCGTTCTGCAGGTCAAAAGTCTGCTCGTAACCGAGTCTTATAACCATTAGAAAACCCCTCCACTGATGTGCATCAAACTGTCTATAACACATGACTCATGTCTGCAATATGTGTACTATCTGTTATTTATTAATGGCTTATAAATGGAACCCGAATAAAAGTGCGTAATGAATGTGTAATAAGACCTTTGGTATTTGTCTTGCCATGGAAGTCCGTCAGAAATTGAGGGTCTGCTGTGCCAGGCACCGTATATGCTCATAACAAAATGTTCCTGTCTCAAAGAGCTCACAGTTCAAGCAGGGGCTCTGTGTGGTGACTGATTTATCTGGACGAGCAAGTACACGGTGGTACGGCGGAGGGATCTTGGCTCGTTTCATTTCCAGAAGAGCGGAGTGTGTGTGGAGGGGTGGGGTGGATTTGATAACCACCTTTAACTACCTGAAGTAGGGTTCCTGGAAGGATGGATGTAAACTGTTTTCACGGGGCTGGACTTAGATGATTTTCTGAGGTCTCTTCCAACCCTCATCTTCTCTGTTTCTTTGTTGAATGAAGGTTGATCTCTCACCTCTCCCATTTTAAAATCAATCTGGATTAGTTTTCACCATGTCAGTGTGCCAGTCTTTCAGAAGGGACGATCAAGGAGAACAGCAAACTCTTCTGAAAACACTTTGTATAGTGTCCCTGTATTGAAAGGGGGGGTGAGGGATGATGGAGCAGTTACAGCTTTGACTCAGCTGATGACTTATGATCCCCTGCTGTTCCTGTAACATTTCCAACATGTGACCCACATTTTCTGTTTTTAGGACTGTTCCATATAATGTGTGATAGTAGCCCAGTTTGCCAGGCCACATCCTTGTCCAGGTGTGATAGATCTGAAGAAGTGTATGGGAGCGGTGCAATACGTTTTTGTTATGACCTTAAATTGCCACAATTTCATTTTGGACTCAGTTAGCAGATCTTGTAGACCTGCCTCTTCTTTCTCATGAGATTACATACTGAACTCACATCCTCTTGGAGATTGAAATCCACGAGAAGGGGGAAATACTAAGTTTGCATAAAATATTGAGATTGGAGTCAGATTCTTAGCTGGTGTAAAGTGGTGTGGCACTGTTAAAGTCAGTGGAGCTGCTGCAGCTGCTGAATATCTAGGCCTTGTAGTAGCATAGGGGGCACATTTTAATAGTGGAGCAGTCGTGAAGATGATTTTAGTGCTCTAAGCAACCAGAAATGCAAATAGCTTGACATAGTAAGAAGTCTCAACTTTCTCTGTGTATGGAAAGTGCAGAGGTATGGGTAAGCTGTTCAGCGTTGGTGAGGAAGCACCAACCAGCATTTCTGAGTAGCTTATTCTGCTGTTTAGTTCCATTGTTATTGTTTTGAAATACATAAAGACATTGTTTTATTATCAGTCAGCCAAACCCAGATGCGCAGGGTACACAGCAACGAAGCGATCATTGAGATCAATATGAGTAAACGTTGTGGCGGCTGTGGGATTTCACATTTAATTTTCATCCAGACAGCCAGGAGAAAAGCAGGGTTAATGAACTAGGTCCAGTTTTCCTCTGAACTGCTTTGTTTCCACTTTGTGGCTGTTTTTCATGGTCCTTTACTGCAGTCCTCTAATGTCATCAGATCTAAAGGAATCAACAATGGATGCTTTAAAAAAACAAAACAGAAAAAAGTTGGAAAGGGCTGTTCCTGTTTAGTTTTGCATGTGAACTCCTTGTACACAAACACTTTGATTAAGTATCCGGTAAAACCTATTCACATGCCTTCCAATTAATCTTTAATGAAGCAAGAGGGTGTATTCATGTCATCTGAGTAATTCACGAGGAAGGGATTCCAGTAACTGAGTTCTGTGAGCACTTAATGCCACGCTCAAGGTTAGTGTTACTAGAAAGCTTCCAGCTATACTGGATGTGGAGCTGGACTAGAGTGAACAGTTCAGCAACAATAAGCTCTTAGATTTGCCAGTTGAGTGGGGAAGGAGAGGAGTGAAAATGTGTATAAAATACATATGCACAGGTAGTTTATAAAGGGACTGTGATGCTGTGGGGAGCCAGCCGCTTCCCAGTGAATTCTGTTTTATCTAACACACAGTTAACTTGTGGAACTGATTGCTGGGGGATGTTATGAAGTGACTGGGTTGAAAAAAGAATTAGATAAGGCTGTGGTGGACGGTCAACATGGTTGGGGATGCTGCCCGGTGCCCTGGATGTTCCTACGCCTTTGACTGTCAGAAGCAGGGACTGGCTGGTGGGATGGTTCACTCAATTGTCCTGTTCTGTTCACGCCATTTGTGGCCATTATTGGATGACGGGACACTGGTCTAGAGGGACTGTTGGTCTGACCTAGTGCATCAGTTCTTGTGTTGTTACAACAGGTAAAGCACAGCTGCTGTCTTGCCAATTTGCCTTAATTCTGTTTTATCTACCCCAGTCCTTTTTAGTAGTTTGGATGAGAGATTAGTTGCTGCACTTGGCTCACTAAGGTGTTTAGCTTCTCTTCTCATATTGGAAATAATTGTCCTTTAGTCTCTGCTTGAGGATCTCAGAATACTTAACAAACCTCACTTGATTGAGCCTTGCAACACTTAGCAAGATGGGGGGGAGCTTTATTATCTGCATTTTATAGTTGGGGACACTGAGGCATGAGGAAGTCAAGTGACATGCCCTGGTGTCAGAGGATGCCAAGTGACAGCTGTCCATGCCTATTCTTGTGCCTGTAAGGACAAGAACTCCCTATTGTTGTGGGGATGTTTGTGATGTAGACAGCTCTCCTACATCTCTTCAGCCTCCCAGTTCAGTTCATAAAAGTACTGAATATTTAATCTGCACTCCCAGCTGCTGCTCTGCAAAAAAAGAGAGAGTCCTGTGTAGAGAAGTCTGAGCACTGAATGAGGAAGTTTAGCATGAGGATTGTATGTCAGTGTTTCTTTAACTGGTGTCCTCCTGGTTTGGATGTGGGAGTCAGCCAAAGCTGAGCAGGCAAGTACCAAAATATCACATCCACCCCCGTGGAAGGAAGAGAATCCTGCTTGGAGAAGAGAATCATCTGCCAGGAAATGGTGCTGAGGCTTGGCTCATGGTGTCGCAACTGCCTCTGTCTTGCAGGCTTGTGCATTCTCTTGGGAGATGGGCTGGAGAAAAGGTGCCCAGCTGAGCCTTTCACGTGCCGTCTGTCAAGCTAGCAGAATATCTTCTGTTTGTACTGTGTCTTTCATCCTAGCTATATATAGAGCTCGTGCCACTCGCCCCAGGGGTGGAACATAGCTGCTGTGTGACACAGCAATATGCAGTGACGTTTTTGGACAGGAAACAAAGGATAATATGGAATCCAGTTGAAACTATTGGTTAGATAGGCAGAATGCAAGTACAGGCTGGAACTGGGCCATGACACCATGGCAGGCAGCCCTACACTTGCAGGAAAGGCTGAGATATTTCAGAAGCACATGCAGTCAGGCCTTGGGTTCCTCTCATCCAGAATATAGTAGCCCAGCATTGGGTCCACGGTGACTGTGGTAGGGCATCACGGAGTCAGTCCCTGGCAACGGTTCCTGGAGCAGCTTGGGAGATTTCCTCGGGAGGTCTCCCACCCACCCCTCGATCATTTCTGACTTCTCAAGGCCTGGTGAGATCGCAGCCCGCTTTCACACATTCTGCGGCACTCAAGCAGTGGAAACACCTTCTAAAGAGGCAGGAAAGTGGAGATGGAGTTGGAAGAAGAAGATCTGTCAGTTGTGCTGTAGGAAGAAACAAAAGCTGTTTGCATCTTTAACTACAGGGATGTTATTTAGGGTCAGTGACCCGTAACACACAGCTTGATATTATTTATGTCATGCATGGCCCCCTCTCCCTTACGAAGAGCCAACTCCATTGTCGTGGTGTGAGGGCCTTGTGGGCACATCCCCATTGCTACTGACTGCCATTGGGTGTCTTCGGCCAGTAACAGTCCACCTGTATGAGGATGCCGACTAAGGCCTGGCCTACGCTGCCAGCGGCCATCAGCGGGAGGTCCACACGCTACAAGAGTGTAGCTTGCGTATCTTCCGTTGATTTACTAACTTTCACTGACTGGGGCGTCTCCACTGCGCTGCACCAACGGGAAGTGCTCTCCGGTCAATGCAGCCTTATGTTTCTTTTAGAGGGTGTGGCTAAGGCATTGACCAGTGAGCGTACACAACATCGATCGTGCAGCACCTGTACGGGTCCATTAGTGTAGACATATCCTCACTGATTTCGATTGTTAGGTCTCCTGGGGATGATGCACTCACTAAGTGCTTGTAGCACAAGTTAAATCTGCCAGTGAATTTCTGCATTTTGGCAGGATGCACCAATCACAGGGTAGGCAAATGCATTTCTGTTCTCCTTCCAGGGTCTTTCAGGGAGATGCACTTCTAGGAAGAGATTTGGATGCCTCTCCTTTTTGACCAGTATTTTTCCGGAATATACACTGTGTACATTGATATCCTCAGCAAACCAGGTTGCCTAAACAGACCAGCATCTACCCTTGGCTTTTTCTTGTAAGACCATGGATAGAGTGATGGCCAGAAGTCACAATGGCCACCCAGCTTTTCAGAAGCAGCCAGGTTTATTTTTAAAGTGAAAGCATTGCAGAGAACACAGTAAAAACAGCAGTGGGTTGTCACCCGCTAAAAGCTTCTGAGCGATCAGCCTCCAGTCTTTGGTGAGCTCCATAGCCTACAGGCCAAAGACCTTCCAACTCTTTCCATGAAGGGCTGGAGCCCCTTTTGGACAGAAGGTCCTGTCTGTTGGATGGATCAGAGAGCAGGTTCTGAGGTGATGCAAACTCAGGCTATTTATCCAAAAGTCCTTCCTTTGTCTGGTGAGTCCTGGAGAATCCAGCTTGAACCAGGGCATGTGAGACTCTCCATGTGGTACAAAGCAAGAGTCCTGTGGCACTTTTAAAGACTAAGAAATGTGTTTATCGCATGGGCGAAAATCCCACTTTGTCACTAAGGTGTCTGCCCCTTTGGAACTTGTCTCCAGGTGGTGTCACCTCTCTGGAAGGGTTACAACCCCAGTCACTTTGGCTAATTCCTCCTCCCCACACACCCCATTCTGAATTCAAGAAGGGCTGTGATTCCCCTTCCCCCATGGGATTGCAGACAATCCCTTGCCCACAATGATATGTACACTTAATACAGTTTTATCATCTGAAGATATGGTGGGAAATTCTCCTATCTGTGACAATCCATACGCTTTCGTTCTGAACCAATTTTTTTCCCTCCTCTTCTGCGTTCATCTTGCCCATAACCATCTATCTAGGCGATTTATTATCCCAATAACTAGAGCATCTGGCCACCTACACAGAGCAGTGTGTCTCCTTTAGATGCTCACTAGATTCTTTTTAAAATCAGGGTGGCTACCTTCCCCTGGGGGGGAGTGAGATGTACACGTTCTGCCACAAGAGTTTAAAATAGGAGGCTTGTAGCAGAATATTGGTATTTGATTTCTTTTTGTACCTTTTTATTCTGAACCACTTCATATGAGAGATGCAAGCACCTCTGGCCTGTAGCAGCAGCCAGTGAAGTAGTCTCTCTCACTTTGCATAATAATGCAGAGGAGGAGGGCAGTTTTGGGTAAAGATTTCTGGATTTGGTCCTTCGTGCATCACTAAAAATGCTTCGTCATTTGCTCACGGCTGAATGTATTTTTGGAAAGCTTGTCTTGTAGATGTGTCTTGTTTTCTTATTTCGCCTCTATTTTGTGCCGTGTGTGTGTTTTTGTGAGCTTGATATTTGCTAAAAGCAGATCATTATAATTAGCTGTGTGCAGACATCAGCCTCGTATGATTCATTAGCCACACGTTCCTGCGTAAAGCCAAATAGTGATGAAGAAGACCAAAGGATGTCAGTGTGACTGATTTGGCAGCAGACGAGGCAGAGATAAAAACTGAAGCTGTGTCTACACAATAAACTTGCACTGGTACAACTCCATTGCTTGGGGCTGTGAATATCTGTGCCCTTGTGTGACACAGGTATACCAAGCTCCTGTAGACAGCGCTGTGTCGACAGAACAGAGGCGAGTTAATTACACCAAGAGCAGGGCTCCCATAGGTATAATCGCATGTTCACTGCTGCAGCTGCGCTGCCATGGCCTTTTAAGTGGAGACCTGCCCTAAAAATTGTAAGGTCATTGTCAAGACATTTAGTTCCTGAATTGAAAATTAAATAGAAACGACTTAATCAGATCCAAATGTTATGCTGCAAAAAGCCAGTTGCTGTAGTGTGGTAGCAGTGTGTGAGAATGAGCAAGAAAAATGGCTATCTCTGAGCTCTTCATTTTTTGCATTTTTGCTCTCCTCAAAGGGAAAGGTGGTGTGGTCTCCATTTTATGGCTTTGGACAATGAGGTCTCTCTGGTTCTGAGTGCTACCTATTTTGAGTTGCCCGGCTCAGGGCTGTCTCTGGGGGTGGGTGGGGCCCAGGGCAAATAGGCCTGTGCAAGGCCTCTCTCTCTGCCCCACGTAGTGCCAAAAACAGTGTTTCACAGAACTGGTTGCCCATCTCTCTTTCCGGCACATAGATGAGCATGCTCAGAATAAGTCAGGTAACACAATCTGCACACACTCCATTTTTGGCGGTACAGCTGCTGTGCGGGGTGTGGGGCAGTCGCCTCAACTGCCACCCCCTGGTGATGACCCTGACACAACTTGATGTGCCTTGCACCCCCTTTTGCAGGTGTGTCCAAAGTGGAAGTCACACCGGTGGTAGTGCTGGAGAAGTCAAAAAACCAGGCCTGACTCAGGCACCCAAAATCTTGGTGTGTCTTTGGAAATTTGTATCTTAAGTGTTACTAGGACCCCAGAAAATCAAGGTCTGTCTTATTCTCCCCGACAATCCTGACAGCGGTAAGTGGGATGGAAGTGGACTCAATCTAACATCCTTTAGTAACATGGCGCCCTTATATCTAATGCGCCTGGGAGGACTCAGTGAGACAAGTCTTCACCCTGGATAGTTCCTGCAGATGATGTAGGTCACGTGTGGCAGCACAAACAACTGTAAGTTGCCCTCTAAAAATAGGAAAATTTGTTCCCGAGTGTCTTCCAGCTGGAAGGAGCAGTTTCCAAACCCAGCAAAGTGTACAGGAAAGTACATTTGTCATAATGTATAATAATCTTGGAAGTTCAGCAGCGACTTATGCTGGCTGACTCTGGTATCAGATCTGAACCTGGCAACACATCTAGGTATGTTGTGCAACTGGCAGAATTACTGTCCTTCACAAACATACCATATGTGAGAAGATTTTTCGAGCTTTACAATACTAGATTCTACAGTTCACATGGAGCTGAATAAAACGACTGCGTTGGACCTGTGGCATTTGTGGTTGTGGCATTTGGATTCGTTATTCTGACTTTCTAGGGAACTAAAATTAAAAGTATATTTTATGATCCTCATAAGACTATTGTCAGTTTCAAGGGAAAGGGAAACGTATACTGCCCAGTAACTATATCCTTAATCCGCCTACTGTTTGTTTTCCAATAAGGAGAAATAAGTTAGATTTTTCTATCTCAGTATGGGAAAATTAATTCTTCAGCTTGGCCACAAAGTTTCTCTTGCTCCTTCACAAAAGGAAGCCTGTGATTTGTTGCTGGAGGGGAGCAGCTTTCATACGACTGATTTTTGTAAAAACCTGTAAGTCACCCCTTGTTTGAGAGCAAACCCACGTGAGGGGTTCAGCAATTCTTTCCTGTAATCCATGGTAGGATAGTGTGGGTCCTTGGTCCCTCACAGCATCTGGCTCCACACCACAAACTAAGTGCCTACTACTGCTGCCAGACAGAGTGACTCCCTTTCCTCATGCTTTTGTCACTGAGGCTCCCAGATGCAAACTTCCCTGTTGCCTCAGAAAGTTACTTAATAGATTCAGAAAAAAAGGCGGTAGATATCTAGGGCCCGGTCCCAGTCCTGTTGAAGTTAGTGAGGATCATTTAACTGATGTAAAGAATTGGATCAGGCCTTGTGGGTTACGTCTACACAGCAAATCTCAGCCCTTGGGTCTGTAGATGCAGGCTGATGGTACAATGCTGAAAAGAGTGCAGCAGGCGTTTGGACTTTGGCTGATTGTGGGCTCTGAAGCCCTTTGCTTTCCTTCAGCTCGTGCCCTAATGTCTGCACCGTCATCTCTTGTGCTGTAGTGCAAGCTCCATGATGCGGTGCTCTGTAGGCGTTGTGTCTTGCTGCCACAGACTGCTGCTTGCTGTGTCAAATAAGGAGAAAACTCTCTGGGCCCGAAGGAGTTAGAGCAAAATTGCTCCCTATGTTGCACTCACCAGTATTTTATTCAGGCCAGGTTTTAATCGCCAAGAACGTGTAGCAAGGCCACTGCACTCCCTATGCTCTAATTCTTGTCCAGAGCATCTCTTCTCTGGTACACTCTGGTCAGCCATTAGGGTGGTGTGCCTGACACTTGGTCTACGTGTAAGGAGTTTTAAGACGGGATTGAGTAGGATTGTGCCCCCTATGAGGCGTGGCAGGGGACGCTGCTTGGGTGGTGTTATTTCTTTGAAGGACAGAGTGACTCTCCCTGGCTAGGACCTGCATGGCAGGTGACAGGTGAAGCTACACCAGCGAGTAAAAACACGTCACTATGTGCAACATCTCTGTAGGTGGGGCTAGGCAGCTTCCTGCAGAGAGAGCTGCTGCCTCCTTTTTGGGTGACTGGGCGGAGGACAGGGAGCCTCCGGTACCCTTTTCCATAGCTCCACCAGAGCCACTTGGTTAGAGCCCTGCACGGATACAAATATGTGGATCCGTATCCGATCTGCATCCACAAGAAATGGTCCATGGATATCCGTGTTGTATCCGCTGATGCAGATATAGTGCAGGTATCTGCGTACTTGCAGGGCTCTACAGTCGGTTGCTCGCCCACTGCCTGTCTGTAGCTGGCTGGCCATTTGCAAGCTCGCAGATCCGATGCTCTGGCAGCCTGGCATGCTCCATCTCCCCAGGCACTGACCTCCTTTTGCTGCCACTCCCTGTGTTGCAAGCCAAACTGTTCCACTTAGCCCTTTTGTTTGAGCCTTCTGACATGATGATTTGGGTGGAGGATAGCGTAGGCCGAGGGCAGAGCTGCTGAACGCAATGTTTCTCCCAACGCTCCTCCTTTTATCAGGATAACTTCATTTCCACTGTTGTTTCAGCCTCTTTGTTCAGCGGTCCCTATTCCGTAAGGTGGGGAAGACTTTGTGTCAAATTCCCCAACAATGGGGACCCTGTCTGAGGAAATAATCCCATCCTTGTACACCTACTCATGCTCCCCACCACCAAACACCCTGAAGCATCCGTGGGACTGGAATTTGTTCTCTCGACTCGCTGATATATTCTGCAATTGCTTGGCTGGGAAACTCATTTCAGATCCCTGAGCGTGGAGCCCCTTCAGTAGCTTCTTTTGTAACCAATCACCTTTATTGTGTAATATATTTTGCATTTTAAAAATACATTCTGCTGATTTACATTATAGTCTCTCTGGTCGTATTTTCTAAAAGAACACTTCCTTCATGGAGGAAATTTAATTCCACCTCTCCAAGACCTTTCACGGCAATTCTGTTAACAGAATGTCATTGAATTAGAATAAATAAAGAGAGAAGAATGGAAAGAGAAGAGCATAGCATATTAGGAGCAGGTTTTAAATTGACCATTTAGGGTATGTCTACGCTGCGTGCTAAGCCTGGGCTATGACTCTGGTTTGGGCCAAAGCCCCCTCTTGTGTCCACCCCCAAATCAGTTTGTTGTGGGTCCTAGGACCCTGCTGAGAGGACAGTCGGAGCTGAGTTTGCCGGGACTGGGGACGGTTGTTTTGCAGTGTGGACGTAGAAGGCTGGTTGCTGCAGGATGGGTGTGTTAGCGTGGCTGTGACTGCGAGGTCCGGATCTGGCGACTGTACCCCTAACCTTACCATGAGTCTTGGAGAATCCAGCACAGGCTTGGAAACCCCGAGTCCATGAGTGAATGTGGACGTAGCATGCAATGGACAGAAATCCAAGATAAACAGTTTCATTTCTGTGGAATTTCAGAGACTCTCCCAAGATGCTTAAGTTGTTTTGTTTAATGGAGGTTTTCTGAAGTGCCCAGTGTTAATGTTGTAATGTTGCTGAAAGGCCCTGTCACGTATATCACACTCACACACAGCAAAGGGATAGAAAGAAGTGACACGATTCAGTGCCTATCACATTGGTCTGGGACGCAGGAGACATATGCTTTATTCTTCACTCTGCTGCTGACCTGGTGAATGACTGTGGATCAATCACTTTTCTGCTTTGTGCCTCAGTTTCCCTTCTCATCCTTTGCCTGGTACGTCAAGACTGTGAGCTCTCTGGGGAAGGATTGTCTCTTAAAGTGTGTATGAGACGCTGAGCATAATGGGGCCTTTGTCTTGGGTGAGGCTTCAAGGCACTGCCTTAGCAGAAATGTTATTTATAGGTATTGGGGTAATTCCTCTCAGCTGCAGTCACGGACCAGACCCTATTGCGCTAGGCGCTGTACAGACACACTCAAGGTGGTCCCTGCCCCACAGAACTTGCCCTTGAAGCATAAAACAGGAGACAGCAGAGGTATACAGGCAAAGATGGGAGGAAGCAGGAGATGATATTGGTCAGCATCCTGGGCAGTGGTAGAAATCCAATGTAGAGGCTTTCAGCCAAGTTTTCTTTACTGAGGCCTCCTTTTCCCTTTCTGCACATCTGGTAACATGATCTCTCCTTCTGAATGATGCACTATATTAGGATTCCCCTGTGAATACGTGTGAAAATCTATTCAAATGAAGATTTAATCTAGAGGGATTCCTAATGGGAACCATGAAGTATAGAGAATCATTTGGTCGTATTCATTTCAAGACAGCACTGTGAATTTGCATGGTCAGGATTTGCAGCCTGTATTTCCTTTGTGAGGGCCTGGGCTTTCCTCGTCAGGCATCCGCTGTTTCTGCAGTGGAAATATTTTCACCCTGTGCAGGCTAGTTAGGGGAGTAGACTTCCCTAATCCCATTTCCCCACCACTTCATTCAGGGGAGCCACTTCTCTCTTGGCACATCTTTCCCTTTGGATAACTCCGAGTCCTGCAGTCCGTCAGATGCAGGGTCTTACTCTCAGTGGGGAGCCGACCCAGCCTCAGAAATCAATGGAGTTTAAAACAGCTGCATTCTCAATAGTTGTGCAGTACAGTTTTGAGGTTGATAACGAAGAGTCTGTGCAGGAATGACTGAATTGGGTGCTCGCTGTCATCATCCTCATCAGCTCTAACTGCCCAGAAGCAGGCTGAATTCAGCTCACGCCTGGGTCATGAAGATGGTTGGTCCTCCAGGTCAGCTTCTGAGGCTGGCCCGTTCATTAGCAAGCTTGTGCAATCCACTAGCTTCAGGTTGGGGAATATATAAACGGGGCCTGAGATCAACCTTTTGAAGGTCATTTTGATTTGTTGCTGGGCACTGTTAGAAGTGATGTGACATTATCCAGGGATTAAATGCAACATTAAACATTGGAGCTGGCTTGTCAGAAGAGGGCAGCTGGGATTATCAAAATACAATTTATAACGTTCGGTTTACTGTGGGGCACTAGAATTAATATGGTACACGGTGGGCCTTATCATTAATGTGCTTAGTTGTCTGTCTTGTGTTATTGCTGTTGGCAAGACCAACTTCTGAGGCTTATGAAGGACGCTAAAGAAAGAAATTGTGCTGCTAGCAGGTAGTAATATTTCTTGTATCACATACTGTACTGTGTATTGTATCTGATCACAAATCTCAGGCCAGCAGACCTGTCTAATAAAAGTTGATGTCCCAAATTCTTGCTAGAAGAGGCATGAATTGTTATTTGCACCAAGGTCAGTTTGAGCTGCTGCCAGGCTTGTATAATTATTTCACAGATTCGTAGATGGAAGGGCCAGAAGGGACCATTGTGACCATCTAGTTTGACCTCCCCTGTAATTCAGGCCAAACAGAACTTTAGGACAAGGAGAAATGGACTTAAATTACAGCAAGAGAGGTGTAGGTTGGACATTAGGAAAAAACTCCTGTCAAGGTGATTAACCACTGGAATAAATTACCTAGGCAGGTTGTGGACTCTCCATCATTGGAGTGTTTAAGAGCAGGTTAGACAAGGGTACTTGGTCCTGCCACAAGTGCAGAGGACTGGACTTGAGGACCTCTCATGGTCCCTTCCAGTTTCTATGATTCTGTGATTCCCTGAAATAACTCTTGGAGCAGGATCACCATGAGGATCATCCAGTCATGATTTCCAAAAGGTCAGTAATGGAGAATCCACCACCACCCTTGGGAAATTGTTCTAATGGTTGGCTGCATTAACTATTAAAAATGTATGCCTTATTTCTTGTCTCCATTTGTCTAGTTTCAGCTTCCTGCTATTGGATTGTGGTGGAACTTTCTATGCTAGATCGAAGAGGCCATTAGTAAACATTTGTTCCCCAGCTACTTAAAGATTATGATCAAGTCACCCCATAACCTTCTTTTTGTTCAGCAACATAGATTGAGTCTATTGCTACAAGGCAGGTTTTCTAATCTTTAATCGTTCTTGTGGCTCTTCTCTGAACCCTCTCCAGTTCATCAACATCTTTGAATTGTGAATGGCAGAACTGAACACACTAGTCTTGCAGTGGTTCACCAGTGCCAAATGCAGAGGTAAAATAACCTCGCTGCTCCTACTCAAGAGTCCCTTGTTTATGCATCATGGATTTCATTTCTTTTGGCACTGAAAACTCACATTCAGCTGATTTTTGCCCAAATCTTTATTTCCATCCCTGCTTCCTAGGATAGTGTTCCCCAACCTGGCTAAGAATAGTTTGGCTATTCTTTTTTCTCAGATGTCTGGCTATATTAAAATACATGTAGCTGACTTGCTTCCAATTTACCAAGCCATCCAGATTGCTCCAAATTAGTGACTTGTTCTCATCATTTTTTACCACTCCCTTCTTGTCATTTTGCAGGGATGATTTTATGTTTTCTTCCAGGTCCTTAATAAAAATGTAAAATAGTAAGACCCAAGAACTGATCTTTTTGGGAACCCACTACAAACACACCCATTTGGTGACTGTCCATTTACAAAGACATTTTGAGACTTGTGCAGTGCTGGTGTAGTTGTGTCAGTCCCAGTATATCAGCAACTGAAAGTGAGAGACCGTTTTCTGTGGGCGAGAGAGATCCGCTTTCAAATCATGCAGAGCTCTTCTTCCCAAGAGGAGCCCAGATCTTCCACGGCAGAGCATGTTGCTGATAAACAGTGTTTGTACCCTTCTCCAGCCTGTTGAGTGGGACTTTTGTATAGCCCAGACGTGGAAAAACTGCAGCTTGGGAGCAACGTGTGGCTCTTGAATGAAAAATTGTAGCTCCTGGAAGAATGTCAGCAAATCAATTTAGGAAAGCAGCCCCGGCCTAGGAGTTCGGGGGGGGGGGTTGGGATGGTGGGGTGAAGCATGGCATGTTCGGGGATGGCAGAAGTGCAGCATGATTGGGATTTTAAAAAACTTGCCACTAGCCTGCAGTCTCTATATTGAGCAGAAGTTAAGTTTTTACTGTATAGGGCTAATTTTTATGGTAACCTTAAGTAATTATTAGAATCTGACATTAGTAGGATCGATATTTGTCCTCTTTCTACGATAAAATTAAAGGGTACAATGAATTTTAAACTTAGTGATTTTGGAGTAGGTAAACGTATATGGTTGTATCCCTCAGTGCCGCTCTTGAAGGTTTAATAATCACCTTGTGTGGCTCTTGAGTTCTGTAAGTATGGCCACCCCTGGTATAGCCCCTACCTTGACTTTGCCTCATGTTACCGACTGCTGTTGCCTGCTAGCTTCCTGACTGTAATATTCATACAAAGGTCTAAACAAAGGAGAATTGAGGGCATTCAGCATTTTGTTGGTTCGGACCCATCTGTTATCTTGACACCAAATAAGCCATTTTCCCTTATCTCCCACTACCTGATGCTTTCAAACACAATCATCTTCTATTTGCAAGCAGCTGCAAAACCGAAAGCACTTAAAATCACTTTTAAAAAAATCACTTAAAATTAACCAGAAAGGAAAACTCTACTCATGCTGATTTTCATTTCCATGATTGCAGTCATACTAGGTTTTCCTGCATTCACTTACATCTCTCTGGTGCCTCCTGTTGTTTAACTTCTCACACATGGGTGCAGGAAGGTAGCCTGTGTTGTGAAGGGTGGAGGCCTGTGATGCCCGGTTCAGGACAGAGCTCTCTCTCCGTTTGCTTATTATTTAAGGAGCCTCTTAAACACTGGCTAACCCCAGCCTGTCTCACGAAGATCCGCAAACAGCCACGGCTTCTGGTCTCAAGGAGCTGAAACGTGTGCCTAGACTTGCTTGGCTGAATCTTGTGGTAGCCAGCCTGGGTGACTAGGTAAAAGTTTGTTATACCATGGGTGCAAACTTAGTGCTAAGGGGGGCACGGTAGCTTTATAACGGCGAAGAGCATTTGTGTGCAGAGTAACAGCCTAGTTCAGCAATGTGCTGAACATGAAAGTAATGGCAGGTTCTCAGTACTGCTAAGAATCAGGCCTGAAAGGTGTTGAGATTACTTGCTCCAGGGTTTAAATGTATCGTGCGTGGGTGCAGGGAAGGAATATTTCCCACTTGCACTCTAGGTAAGTCGCTGTGTAGTGGGCTACAATGCTCTTGAGTTTCTTCCTACCGCTCCAAAAAGCATCAGGCATATTGCTCGCTGAGGAGGTAGCCCAGTGGTCTGAGCTGGTCTAGTGAATCCTGTCCCTAACTGGTATCTGGGAATCAGTCAAAAGCCTCCAGTGTATAAGAGGCAGGTGGGGGGAGAGAAAAACCCAAGTTGCTGCTTAGGCCATTAATTGAGTTGAGGAGACCTGGCTGAATGACCTACTTTTTTCTTGTTTAAAAATAACGAATGCAGATGTTTCTATTTTGGTGTTTTTAATGCACTGTTCGAATGAAGCGTGGGTCGTGGCAGAAGAATGCATTTTGTTTCCTCGTCCTAGGGGATTTCTAAAAGATTAGCTCTAGGAATTTAGTAGGGAAAGTTCTGTGGTCTGTGTTATGGAGGAGGCCGGGCAAGCTGATCACAGTGCACCCTTCTGACCATCCAGTCCGTGAAACTTCAGATGAATTCAGTAAAAAGCAGCTCTCCAGGATCTAAAAAAGCATTGCAGCCCAGCACTTTGTGGTAGATTGTGCAACTAAAACAGGGGTCTCAAACTCAAATCACCAGGAGGGCCACTTGAGGACTAGTATGTTAGCCCAGGGGCCGCACCACTGAAAATTTCACATACAACAATATTGCAAATATCGGTAACAATAGGGTCGTTGCAGGCTGCAAGAAATAGCTTTAGGGGCCGCATACGGCCCATGGGCCACCTGTTTGAGACCCCTGAACTAAGGATGTCTGTCACAACATCATCTCTGATTTCCAGTGCTAGATTCTGTATTGAAGCAGGAGGGAGAGTCTGGCAGGTCATCTTTCAGTGTTTTAGGTAGAATCACTTGGCTGGGTGTGTCTGGCAGGCAGCTCTTGAGGAGGGAGTGGAAAAGTGATGGGATAGTGATGAGCTAATGACCCCCCTCCCCAGGGAAAGTTTCCTACTCACGGCCATTATTTAGAGGTGGAATCTTTCTCTGAATCAAGAAAATTTCTGTCTTCCAGAACATCCGGGTTTTTAAGAACATTGCTTAATCTGGTCAAACTGGATCAAGAGTGATGCCTAAGCAGGGATTAAAAATGAACTTGTGTTATATCCTTTTCATGGACCATCGTGTTAGATGCTGTACGAACAGAACAAAAAGACTGTCCCTGCCACGCAAAGCATGCAGTCTCAGTAAATGTCTGCTGCAATTGGTTTTTATGTGTATGCATCCGCATTAGCCAGATCACTAATGGTAATCACATCTTGGGGAGCATGTATCGCATCAATGAATTACTCATTGGCTCGATTTCAAGTAGCCGATTACCATTTTGGTGTTCATTTAAAGGTCTGTGCAGATTAATATCATCTTGTTGTTATGAAAATTGGCCTAATTTTGAGATTGGGGCAAAGTGAGAAAAGACAACACTTTACTGTAAATTGTAGGTAGATAACAACAGAAACTCAAATATTAGAAGAAACTGGGTATCGTGCAAACCACACACTTTCACATCACTAAAACAAGAGCCGTGATCACACAGAAACATGAACCTCTTTGCAAACCACAGAAAGTAAAAGGGAGCGCTTCTCTCCCGTTATTGATATAATTGTCTTTTTCTTGATGTGAGAACAGATGCTAAATCTTCTTGAACACACATAAAGAAAAGGCCGTATAAAGCTAAGGGCTTAAGATGGTATGGCTAGTGCACCTAATTGTCTCTGTAACGTCGAGTGTGTTACAGTTCGAAAGATCATTTTCCAATGACATAGGTAACACCTTCCAGTAGCTCTTTCAGAAGGCTGCTCACACTGGAGGGGAAGGCCCCTGTTTGCAAGTGACTTGTCGTTTTCAAAGAATATTAGGGTTGGAAAGGACCTTAGGAGGTCATATAGTCCAACCACCTGCTCAAAAATAGACTAACCCCAACTAAATCATCCCAGCCAGCACTTTGGTTTTTGTGCTTCTGTTTTACAGTGTCCACTTGGAGACTACTACCCTCTGAAAACAGGCTTTTTAAGTTGTGTCATGTTGAGCACCTAAAAATGTGACTTTTCAGAATTGCGGGTCCCTGCTGAACATCCTATGTCTACACTTTGAGTGTCTCTCTTTTAAGACTAAACTTACCAAGAAACCATCTCGTTTGGGCTTAGAAAACATGGTAGCATTTGTGGAGGCAACACCCTGTGCATGCCCCAACAAACATTTGTAAGCATCGAAGCCTACCATCAGATCAGCATGAGTAGACACCAGATATGTTCAAAGAACCTGAATGTATTAGTGAGGGGTGATTTTCCCTTGTGGAAGCCATGCTGGCTGGTCATACGGTGGTCATCTCCCTTAGTGTTTTATGATTGTACTTTAGTTGCTGTTTCAACTAGTTTATCTGCTGTGGCTGTCAGCCTTTGGGCTCTTGTCCCATCCCAGGCCAGGATGACTATGACTTGATGACTCCAGGAAGCTGCCATCTGTCATGAGCTGGTCTCCAGGCTGAATTCTGGATGATCTCTGCTGAGTTGGACCCCTGCCCTCATCACTGATCAGTAGTTCTCTGCATCACGTCCAGTACGTTTGTAGGTACAGTATTTGCATACCTCCTTCCTCACCCCCATCTATGATTGTAATACAAGTTTGTAAGCAGAGCCCTGCAAATATGCAGATATCTGCAGATATCAGCATTATATCCACATCCGCAGATACACCACAGGTATCCATGGACCATTTCTTGCAGATGCAGATTGGACACAGGTCCACATATTTTTATCTTCACAGAGCTAGAGCCCTGCAAATACACAGACGTCTGCATTATATCCGCATCTGCGGGTAGAACACGGATATCCGCAGACCATTTCTTGCGGATGCCGATCGGATATGGATCCACATATCTGTATGCGTGCAGGGCTCTGTTTGTAAGTCTTGTTAGCATCTAAACTGCTCCATTCTCAAGATTGTCCTGACCCCTTGAGAGCCTAGCATCTCGGCCTGGTGACTTAGCATACTTTCATAATCAGTTTGTAGCTGGTGCAATTCTGTAGGCATCTTCTAAACCATCATCTTGTTCCTGAGCTTGTGAGCTCCGAGGAGTGGTTACTTCGTCTGTTTATCTATCTGGAAATAACATAGCACATTATAGCCACTACTGTAAATAATTCAGAAGGTGGGATCTGGTGTTCAGAACAGCAGTGTGTCAGCATTCATAAGTTCTCCTCTTTGTTCTGCGGCTGCTTTACTGTGCGGTGTTGCACAAATAGTTTAACCTCTCTGTCCCTCAGTTTCTCCTTCCAGTATTACTACAACTGTGGGGACTACGGGGACACAAAGCTGGAATGTTTGTATAGGGCTTTGGGATTCTCAGCTCAAAGTGCAAAGTGTTGTTTTTCCTTTGAGTAGGCAACTTCTCCTAAAGACCCAAGAGAAGGAAGCATGGAGGCAACCTTTAATAACATGTTTTTGAAGCCGTCCAACTCCGTGAGGAACTTTTTTTTGTTACTTAATGGTTCATGCATGTCCGAATGGTCTAGAGATTTGAAGAAAAGGTCACTTCCAAGAGTAACTAATAATGACGGGGCGAGAGGAGCAAGGGAAATTTCTCTTGGTAAGGCTGTGTTTTTTGCTGATGACACCTCAATGATTCTTTTGATGTGAGGACTCTTTGGCTGAATTCCCCCAGCAATTTACTTTTCCTTTAAATCATGTTCAGCTAATTGTAACTTTTCTGCTTATTGATTTGTTGAAGCCACTTTAAAAGATTTAATTCATTTTATCGGAGCCGGGATGAGGGGGGACTCCAACTGGCATGAATATGGCTATATGGTTGAAGGGAAGTCAGTTCTACAGGGATATAGCTTGATAGCAGTTGTCCAAATCAATATATCGCAGCGTGTGTTCCTTTTAAGGAGATTTTCCCTTGAATTGTCATGCAGTCCCAAGGCACAAAGGCCTTGGATAAGCCTAGACAAAACTCAGCCTCTCAGAAATACTGGGGACATATTGGTTTCACATCTCTGTTGCTGAGGCACTGGGAAAGGAAGGAAGGTATTAATTTTATACTGATCAGGCCTAAACCGTCTCTAGTGCGTTCGGGGTGGCTGCACTGTAGGGATATGATGCAGTGAGAAAAGGAAATAAGATTTTCAAGGTGGCTTATCAGCTGTGCAAAGAAAAAAGAGTGGGGCATTTTTCTTTCTTTGTCTCCACATAGGCTTATCTCCTCAGCTTATAAATCTCTCTCTTCTGGGAAGAAAAAAATTATCGTCGTCTTGCTAATGTTCATCTGCCGTTTCCACTGAACTAGGAATATGTTCCAAACAATCGGAAAGGCTCTGAAGTCTGTTAGGGAGGAAGCAAAGATTTAGCATGGGAAATTGGCTGATAAGTTGTTCAGGACTCCTTCCTTAAAGTTTTTATTGCTTGTTATTAGTATTGCAGTAGCACCTGGAGTTGGACAAGAATACATTTTAACGATAGCCGCTACTCCCCTCTCTCCGCCCACAGAACATATAATTGCTTCCATTTTTATGAATAGGTGGCCTGAGCTACGTAGAGGATAAGGGATTTGCCCAATGGTACGTGCCAAGACAGCAGCTGAGCTAGAAGCAGAACCCTGGCGTCTTGACTCTCAGTTCCCTCTTCGGATCCCTGCACCATGTATGATTAGAGATTGCTCTTCCCATCCCAGAAACATTCAGCCTGTTCAGTCCTGCACCTCTCTCACACTTTCTCCAACCTTCAGAATCAGAGTTAGGTGGTTAACAAAATACAGATGAAATATTTACTCCTCTGTAGATGGTTGACTCAGAACACAACTGTCTGTATGCATTTTTGCTCGCTTGTATGCCTGCCCTATGAAATAAAATTCTGAATCATATTTCTCAAAGTAACGGAGAATTTCCATTTTCAGATATAAAGAGCTAACCAAATCCCAACTTAATATCTTGCCTTCTTAAATTTCCCTGCAGTTTCAATTTAATGGTGTCCTTCCCCACTTCCTGTCCTAAACTGCAGCCCAGGGGTGGTTCCTCCGCTGTGGTATAGTGAAATGTTTCCTACCTGAGACCTTGTCAGGTCCTTTGGAATCCATTGGGATGTAAAAGCTTTGTTTGAAGTGGCGTTTTCACGGTGCTTCATTTCTACTGTTTCCTTTAGCTGTGTCTGTGTGCATTATGTCTCAGAAGTGTGTTACTTAGACGCTATTTTGTTTGCTTACCAGAAGAACGGTTTGTATTCAGATTCATATCTCTTATGGGGCTGAATCTATCCCACCCCTAAGCACTAATGAAGAAAGGGAGATTCAGGCATTGGCTGAACAAGATTATTCTTCCCCTTCTGACTTTCAGGTTGGTTTTTAGGAAAGCCTGGAGATTTTAAACCTCTTAATATTATAGGAGAAATGTAAAATTAATCATTTTAGGAATATAGGTGTTGCAAGAGTGGATCAGCCAGCCAGTTCAGCTAGTCCTTTATTCTGTGTTTGACACTGCTCAGCACCGTGTACTTCAGAGAAAGGTACAAGAATGTTTGCCGTGAAATATGAACCTTTGTAGCCTTTCCAAAGCTTCTAAAAATCCTTATTAACATAACTGTGTATTTTCTCATGACCTCTGTAAATGTCCATTCCTTTTGTGAATCCTGCCATGCCCTTGGCCTTGGTAGTATCTTGTGGCAATGAGTTCCGGAGGCCAATTGTAAATTGTGTGAAAGAGTACGTTTTTAGTGTAGGCCGAGCAACCAGATCCCAATTTCTAATGAGAAAGCTTCAGTTTCTTCAAAGTAATTGACTGTTACCCTCCGGAGATTATCATCCTGTGTTTATTTCTGTTGCCATTATTAAGACGTTATGGTGACTGATCCTGTCCAAACATGTTCAGAAACAGAAAGATGTAGAAATTCCAGTTGTGGGGTTATTTTAACAATCAAGGGCCCATTCGTAATTATAGTTGCCATCTGTTCATAAGAAAATAAGCACTGAAACCTACAAGCGAGGTGTTATGGTAAAGGCCCAGAACCTTTGGATCCATGGTGCTATATAACTTGGGCTATAGGATGGATGCCTTCCTAAGTAGCAGAGCCCATCACCCTGGAACTGACAACAGACTCATTCGCAAAACTGGATTGAACTTGGCTTTTGAAGTTGGCACCTTGCATATTGCTTTGGCTAAAGGGGCAAGCATGAGGGTCAGGTACCCCTCATTTGGGGTACTAGTTTGACCCGTTCTGCTAATGTTATACAGCAAGAATCCTGGCCTGATCTTAAGTTTTTTCTCTTGGACTTCCAAGTTGAACCTAATCATGTGAGAAGATCATGAGAAACTAAGGAATATCATCTTGTCCTTTGCTCTTCTTCCCCAGGGGTTTCATGAAACTGGTTTAATGTTGGTAAACACTTTGAGACCTTCAGATGTGAAGATATATATTATATAAGCACAGAGGATGAGCATTTCAAAGCAGCTCAGGGGAGCTAGCCACAGAACATCCATTAATTTTAATGGAAGCTGTCTGGCCAATTCCCCTGCATTGCTTTGAACATTTCAACCACAATATTGTTAATATAAATCACTCTGTGTCTGCAATGACTGAAAGATTCTGCTTTTTTGATGCTGTAATTAGAGTGGTAAATAAATATCTTCAAATAAAAGAGTAGAGTCGCTGTAAGACGCCTTACTAGCTGATAGGAGGTTTGGATGTGGAAACTGATTTGCCATCTCTTTCTGATTTAGCTTGCTGGGAGACTTTTGGAACTAGGATTGCAAAACTTTCCTGCTGTTCACATGTGACTCCGGTTGAGCCGTCAGCGACATGAGAGTGACTGTTCCTTGTCGTTAATGCAGGGATTTCAGTACAAATTCATACATTAGCTTTCATTACAGATATTGCAGAATTCATCTGCATCTGAGATACTTATCTGGCTTTCATCACCATGGTATCCAATCTACTCATGATCTTTAACACATTTATCCTGCCAACACTCCTATGGGGGGTGCCATTATACCCATTTTACAGATGGGAGACTGAGGCACAGAGTATAAGTGACTTGCATAAGGGCATTCAGGGAATCTGTGGCAGAATTAGGAATTTGAACCTTTGTTTCCCAGATCCTCTGTAGCACCCTAACCACTGGTCTGTCTTTCCTCCCTTTAAGGTCTGTCTTTATTCAGATCTGTCTTTCTTTATTCAGTTGGTACATGGTGAATGGGAGGAAGAATTATTGTAATAATGTATGTTCATGTTTGTCTTTGTCCCTTGTTCCATGATGCTTCTGATGCTCGATCTATTTTCTCGGGTTGCCAGTGTGCTGCTTTTTACCTCTTTCACATTCCTCCTTTCAATTCATTTCATCCATGAAACATTTTTGTAGTAATCTACCAACCAGAGTTTCAGACAAGGGATTCTTGGAGGGTTTGGCCCCCTTTCTAGTCAACCATTTCCCCCCCATTCTCTCTGTCAACTGTATTTGTCTAATTTAGGGCTGTGTAGCCTGATGGGGCCGCTAAGACTTTCTTCAGACAAAATTCCTGTTAACTTCACAGGATGTAAGGACTTGTAAAGTGTATCCAATTCTGGAGGCAGTGGCCATGTTGCCTTTTCCATGCTTTGTGGCACTGTTTGTTTGGATGGGACTTTATCCACGAGAATAACTCGGGATGAGCCACTGTCAGGAGCTTGCAGTAGTGGAATCAATGGACAGATCTAGCCCTGGGTTAAATCAAAGCCCTGACGAAGAACAGAGAGAAGCTGCTGGTCTCCATGGCCAGTGTCGCCTCCAGGAAATTAAGATGTGTGCTTCTTGCCTGCCTGACATAACATGGGGTCTTGTGAGCGGGTGGTGTGTGAAGTGTGGGAATTTGAGGTTGTTCTCCTGCAGGATTGTAAAGGAGCCCCCGGGGGCAGAAAAATAAGTGCTCAATTCTTGGCCCAGGAACGAGAAAAACAGAGCACCACAAGCCTGTTGCAACCTGTATAGCCTGCAAGTATTTTGTATTTACTAAATACCATTGTCATACAAATAATTCTCATGCCAAAGGGAAGGGAAAAATACAGCAACATGGAAGAGAAGGCGGCTTCCTGGTGCACCAGACCAGTCGCGTTGCGGTTCTCTTTTTCCTTGCAGTATTAGTTTATCTGCAGGTTCTTGTTTTTGGACCTGAGATTGGGGATGCTAGATACATCTGTCTAGTGCAGGGCAAAGCACATGTTCTGATAAGGCGTGTTACTTATGTGTCTGTAATTAAGTTTTTTAAATAGCACAGTCAACATCTTAGTAATGTATTGAATATACCTTGATAAGAAACAGTCTCTGACTGAAGTACTGATCTGCTGTGACTCATCAGGAAACCGAAAGGCTGGAGAAGAGGCCCACCCCCAGTCAGTACTTTAGATGAGACAGAAATTAGTCTTAAATTGAAAGAAATTGAATTGCTCTGCGATAGCTCCTATAAGGTTCCCAAGTGGTGTTTGCATCCTGTGCTTGCTGTGTAGTCCAGCTAATGTGGCTTCTGTCAAATGGAAGGAAGCTTCTGCCTACATGCAGGTAGGCGAGACAGGATAAAGGTGACTCAGTAAGCTGTGAGAGGTCATTAGTCCGAGAATCACTGTAGGCAGCAAAAGCTGTTTCAGCTTCATCTGTCTTGGCCCCTTTCATGCAAATGTGCAAATATATCTGGCTCATCCAGCATAGGACACTCCTGCGTATCAGCACACTTCCCAAATGTTAAGTAAGGGATGCATAAAACACTCCTTTGAGTAGCAAGGTAAGTATTTGTGAGCCCTGCTTTACAAACTGGGAACCCGAGGCAAAAGGGATTCTCATGGAAATCGGTGCCATGGCTGGAGGTTTCCAGTTTAAGTAAAGGGAAGTGGCCTTCCTTTGTCAATGAGGTAACACAAATGCTCTAAGTCTGATGGGCTTTTTCCAGCACAAATGTCTCTGATTAGCACTTAGGAGTCCTGAGTTTCCAGGCTTGTTCTGATTACACACCTCCCCTGTACTTCGCTTATGTGAAGAATGGGTCCTATGTGGAACATAAGCCAAGAGGCCTTTGCCTGGCTATGGTAACCTGTCAGTTTCCAAAGGGATAGCTGTGTTAGTCTAGTCCAGCAAAAAAAACAAACCAAGGAGTCATGTGACACTTTAAATCTGTTAGTCTTCAAGTGCCGCACGACTCCTTGTTGGTCTTTTTTACAGTAACCTGGCTTGTGTGCTGTCCATGGTTTTTTGTGAGGGACCTGAAAGTTGCTGGTGGGGTTGTCTTCAGTGTGTTTGTTTCACTTTGTGGTCTGTTCAACAGGAGCTGTATCTGAATAATTTAACTGCTCACGCTAGCTATGTGCGGGTGCTGTCCTACGTTTCGGCTTGGAGGAATTCTGCCAGAGCCAGATTTGGGACCATTGTATTTAAAGGAGGCATTCCTTTGAGTTGCTGTCTTTACATTAATTGCTATGAACAGAATCTTTGCAGGTCTCCTTTTAGCACGGATGTTTTGTGATTGAGTAGAAGCATGTTCCTATAGTAGTCTGGTCCCTCATTGCTAGTATGTATGCTTTTATGGCCGTTATCCATGGATCCCATCTTCATGAGAAGGCACTCTTCTAGTTACTCCCAGTGACCACAGTGAAGTCAGCGGGGAATTTAGCTTGGTGTGGCCCGAGGTCTCAGAGGTACGAGAGTAATCCAAGTTCTGTTGTGACCTAGACCACGTGCAATGGATGGTAGACGGCACTCTCTGATGTGCGCAAGGCTGTTGTGTGGTAAACTGTCAGAATTGGAGCTGCGTGTCGCAATCCACAGCAATGTGTTGTGGAGCAGTCCCAAAAGTATGTTGGCGCATCTGCAGGGAAAATGTTGTGATGCAGAGAACTCAGGAATGCGCTCTTGGACACTTTTATGCCCTAAAAGCCTCTTTGATTTATTGAGCAGAGATAATCATTATCTGTCTGTTTCTGGGACTGAGCTCCAAATGCCGATGTTGAGAAGAGGGGCAGGAAAAGCAGTTATCAAATACCTGCTTCTAAACAAAGCCCTAAGTAATGCAACTTGATGGCTTTATGGTGGTCTCTGGTGAGCTCACAGCAGTGCTCCATACTTAGCAAAATTAACATTTCTGGTTCCAGAAGTATCAAATAAAAACATGTAGAAAAATCGTTTGATCTCAATCAATTGAGTCCATTTTTATCAAGGCACAGGAGCTGGTCTGGTGAAATATCTCAAGAAAGTATGTTCTTTGTTAGAAAAGAGTCTGTAGCTGTCTCAAAGCTACAGCTGTGAGAGTTTATTCTCTTAGGTTGGGATTTTCAAAATCGCTGGCTAGCGTTCAGACCCAGAATCCATATTTTGCCACCTGTGGATTTTCAGAAGTGCTGAGAACGGAAGTCATTGGGAACTATGAGGTGCTCATTGGTCTTAAAAGTTAATCAGGCCCCTATATTTGGATTTTGTAGCCTAATTTCAGGCTCCTGGTTTTTTAAATATGCACTTCAGTTAAGGCAAGAGGAGACCATTTTCAAAAAACAAAACGAGAAACCCTAAATCACATTTGCAAAAGTGACTAAGGCCCAGATTTTTAAAAGTATTCAAGTGTTGCTGATTCTGACTTTGGTGCATAAGTCTCTTCATCTTTCACTGAAGTTTAGAAGCCTAACTCACTGCAAATAAGACTTGAAAAAAACCTTCTTTTTGCCTAAGTGCTTTGGTGTCTGAGGTTACCATTGGCCTGGTCTGTGTTGCCGTGCTAGGTCAATTTGAGATTCCCAAACGGCATACTGTGGAATGCGTTACTCCCATTGACTTACAGGAGTTACGCTGCCTTAATACGTCACTGTCAATGGGCTGCACAAATGGGAAATACCCTCTGATCGATGCAGCCTTACTTCCAGCTGCTCCCTAGAGCCCCTTACTTGCTCTCATGTGAAATGCCATAACATGTCTTCTAGACCAAAACCTGGAGAGAATCTGCAAGGTGAAACATAAGAAACTGGAGAGGAGAACTTGAGCATCCAGGGCATCATTACTGTAGCATGTGGCTATTTTATATGTGATCTTTTTCCCATTTTAATTCCACCTGCCCTAAATAGGTACAAAGGCCCTCATTGCTGTAGCATCTGACTGCTTCCCAGTCTTTAATGTGTTGATCCCCACCAGGGTACTGCTCAGTGCTGTTATTCCATCGTGCAGGTAGGAGACCAAGGCCAGAAATTAAGGGCATGTCTACAGTCAAAAAAATAAATTCAAAAAGCCCATGGTATTGAGTCTCTGACCCTGCTCACAGTATGGTACTAAAACTATCAGCATCTGTGTTCCCCCATGAGTTCAGGTTTTGAAACCTGGCAAGAGAGGTGTGTCCGTTGTTTGAGTGTAGACACACCGAGAGTGATTTGTTCATGGTCAACAGGGAATCCGTGAGAACTGAGTCCTGTTCTCCGGGGCTGTAGGTTAGGTCATCTTTTTATCTGTCACTGCCGTGCATGTCCACATGGTTGCTCGCACACTGGAGTAGCCTGTAATTTGTCCAAAATCACACAAGGAGTCAGAGGGAACTGAACCTTGTTCTTCCAGGTCCTAGCTGGGTCATCTTTTTATCTGGCACTGCCATGGATGCCCACATGATGGAGAAATCTATTTTTTACCATTGTCAAATGAAATTTTTGGCCATCTGAGTGGAGGCACACGTTGGGTGAGGCTAGCACCAAAGCCTCATTCCCTGGCACTGAACATCTGAGAAGATTTAGCCGACGATGTTTGTTGTGTCTGAGATCTCCACCAAAAAAGACCAAACCAAAACAAAAAAGGCTCTTGACTTTTTCCTCAAGTTTAGTTTTTCAGCAGGGGTTCTCGCAGTAGCAACATTGTCTCCCATCTGCTCCTCACGTGGCAATGTGCACGTCGCGAATTTTTGGTTTTTATTTTTTCGCATTATGGGTTTAGCCAGCAGTAACCATGGTGATTAGACTTAACACGCAGCATTTTTCTTCCAAGTCAGTTTGAGCGGCTGACAATTAAGTAGAGACAGTGCACTTTAGAGAGCCATCAGTCCCTTTGTTGTCTTGACAACTGGGAGTATATTTAGAAATTTAACAAGTACATGGAGTTCAACTGCACTTTTGCAAAAAACATTTGTTTTGTAGCTTGAGAACTGAAAGCGTAGCTTGGAGGCCCAAGTGCTGTGGGAGCTGTGCTCGGTGCTCCTGCTGGACCCTCAGGCTGCGTGGCTGAAGGGAGTCTCTTCAGATTCAGTGGAGAAGGAAACGAAATCCCGTTCATCCACGTGCCGGGTCTGGGCTAGGAAACCTGACGGAGAGGCAGCATGCTACAGTAGTTTCAAGCACAGGACTTTGACTCAGGGGATTTGGGCTTTGTTCCTCGTTCTGTTGCCAACCAGCTGGGTGACCTTGCCCCAGACATTTCCCCTCCCCATGCCTCAGTTTCCTCTGTCTGTCTTAACTACGTACATAGCCGGAGACATGCCTTGAAGACCTTAGTGAGACTGTACAGACTGATGTCCCCGGAGGGCTCTCTAATGATGCTGCGATACAAACTGATAACGCTCATGGCCTCCATCACTGTAATGTCTGGTGGCGTCTAGGCAGGACTAGACATGGATGAGGGTCTGTTGCAATACATCTCCTTAGGTATTTATCTCCCCCCAGAAAGCAGAGCTGTAGCAATAACAAGGGGCTGTGGCTGCCTTTGGGATGCCGAAATGGCGTGCCGAGGGCTTCACTCTCTTGGGTTGGGCCCATCTGTCGCAGCTTCATGCGGGATGAACTCTGTCCTGGGCCAAGGGACTAGACTTCAATTGCTAGGTAACTTCTTTTAACGGTTCAGTAGAGTTTTGAATTAGGATGACCATAGCATAGCATGTCATGAGCAAAACATTAACGTTTTTGTGATGAAATATTACATGTAGGTCGGCAGGGCTTGACCCTAACATCTTCGATGCGTTAGCAAAGATCTCTGCTTTTTCAACTCCAGTGGCAACTAGCCTAATAATAACAGCGGTAGTCTGTTAATTGGTGGGAAAAACATGACATTTATTTTTCCCTTGTAATGCTAACGACGGTTCCTCTTATCCCTGTCCCATTGATAAACACCGAATTCACCACCCACTCCTTTGGTTTGATCTCTGCTGGAATCAGCATGTTGAGCGACACATTTGAGGCTTCCTCTGTTGTGGGCATGGCACAGAAAATGGCAGTTTCTGTGCTTGTGAGAGTGTGAGCATGTGTTTTCACACATGCTTTTTGAATATGAGCCCCGGTACAAAGCTCCGGTATGCACAGACCAATGGGAATTAGGATTCTGTGGCAAAGAACGGGATGTGTATGGACATAACTGCTAGGAACTACCTGGTCTTAGTGTCGATTGGCAACCAGGACTCCTACTCTACTGTGGTTGTTACCCTCCAAATACAGCTGACTGATTGCTGTGAAACAAAGACCTGAGTGCAAAAGTCTGCAACGTGTTCCATATCAGGACCTGAAAATTCCACCTCCTTCGTTAAAATGTTTCCTGGCAAAGCCTTGTTAATCAAGGTGAAAATGACTTACGTACAAGCAAAATAAACCCAAGGAATCCAATTAATTTGCACGCAATCAGTGAGGACGTCAAATGATCCCTTGTGTTGATGGTTCTGCCAGCAAGTGCTGTGAAATGCAAGGAAATTAAAATCAGACAAGAAAATGGCTCGAACACTAACTCCCTCCTCCACCCCATATTTTATTGACTGAAATCTGCATGCTTCTGGATGTGAAGGGGAACTTTTTCTGCACGTGGTTATCCCTTTCCAAGGTTTCTTCTCACAAGACGCAAACCTGTGGCCAAGAGCATTTTCATTGTGATGTAAACTGGTTGGCCCATTGTAATTTTCTTGTGCGCATCACAGTGATGCAGTGGGAGGGGCTTGGATGTGCACATTTGAATGATGTGTTGGAACCCATGTTTTCTAGTGTAACATGCCTTGAATATTTCACATTGTTCATGAGGAGCCGGCTGGTGAGAAAGGAGGCAGCCCTATGGGTGGTCAGATGTTGTTCTTGGGTAATGAAGGATGTGTTTGTGGTCAAAGCACTGGAGTGAAATTCAAGACATGGGTTCAGTTGCTAGAGCTCCATTACAGATTCCTTGTGTGGCCTTGGATGTATCCTTTAGCCTCTTTGCTTCCCAGATTGGGATTGGTAATATGGGGTCCCAGCCTTCCTCACCGTGTGGTGGCCAGTAGGAGCACATTTAGGAGATGGAACATATATTTTTTTCAATTTGCTTGTCTAAGACTACATTAACTCGGCATGCATCCAACTTTACCTGATAAGTTTCCCTGCTCTCTCCCAACTGTGCCATTTCTCCTTGGCCATATGGCCAAATACGTCTTCTCTCGCTTGAGACGCACTCTTGCATTTGCACGGGGATGCAGTCAGCTAGTCTAAAATGACTTTTCCATGTCTAAAGTCCATTATTCCCACCCTGTCATTTCCTGCTTGATACTATCCATACTATTGCAAAAGTAAGTGTTTTAATCTTGGCTTCCTGGGCAGACAGCAGTTTGGCTAATTAAGTTCTGGGCTGTCTCATTTTCCCCTGCAGCTTCATTTCCATCCAGAGTTCTTCACATTCCCAGTCCTTGAAATTATTATGTATCATTGCTGTGCCATGGTACATCCCACATGGTGATTGCCTTTCGCCAACAGATGAAGGATTCCTTACACACTATCTGTAAAGATTTTGAAGATCCTTCTGGATGAAACATCCTGTATAAAATATATGTAAAATGTTTATACTAATCCAAATTTGGCCTTCTTTTCTGGTTGGCGTTGCCTGTTTTATCTTGGTTTTTAAGATAATCTCTTTGCTGCACTATCTGAACCGTTCTTTCCCCTCCTCTGGTCACTTTTTGTGCAGCCTTTGTCCACTCACAGCCCAAAACTATCCTTGCTGAATAATACCATGGACCTCATAGTCTCAAAGGAACAACCGTCATTTTCTTGCCCGAGTGTGCTTGCACAACTCAGTTTTATTTTTCCCGATTTCAAAAAGGATAGCCGTGTTAGTCTAGTCTAGTAAAAAAAACAACAAGGAGTTGTGTGGCACTTTAAGACTAACATTTAATTTTCGTATGAGCTTTCGTGGGAGAAGATCCCACTTCCATCTTAGAAGCATCTGAGGAAGTGGGATCTTCTCCCACGAAAGCTCATACGAAAATTAAATGTTAGTCTTAAAGTGCCACACAACTCCTTGTTATTTTTCCTGTTCTCTTTGGTGCCCATGCTGCAGAGCTGTCCCTTTTGGCAGGGCACAGATGTGAAGCTGAAAGCACAACTGCATATAAGTGTGGTGAAGAGTTGACTTGTGCTTTTAGGTGTTCAAAGCTATGGAGATTTAAAAAAAAAAAAAGAAACACAGCCATAACCCAAAGATGCTGGTGAATCTTCAAGCATGGCTTAAATGAAATATCCAAATTGATACGGCACAGATCCTACTCCTCAGTAAGAGATATTTAATTGGGGGCCTGTGCTGTAAAAGCAATGGGCTAGAGTCATAACTGTTGCTCTTTAGCCTTCATCAACCTTGCTCCTGTGCTGTGAGGCCCGTGGCCTGGCTGGATAGCTCAGAGGTTAGGGAAGCAGTCTCAGCGTAACTTCAGTGGAGCTATATCCGTTTACACGAGCAGAGGCTCAGGCTAGCATATCCAGATGCAGATCTGAACTTCTTCAGAGTTCAGGCTTGTTTTGATTAGTCCAGTACAGAAATAACACCAGCAATGAAGTTCAGCACTAGAGCCTACTTCTCCAAAGTTGTAGGATCCAGGATTCTGATTTCGCCTTTCTCAAACCACTTTAAAAACTCGCTTGATTGGGACTAATAGCAAAAATGCAGTTTATCTTCTGAAGCTTTCCAAAGACAGACTTGGAAATGGACAGGGGAATGTGTATGATTGGCAAGTCCGTGCCAGTGGATTTTTGCTTAACTCCTTCAGCTAGTGATGGTTAAACTGCAGATCTGAAGCTTTCCCCTTACTTTCACTTTCCAGCAAAGGAGTTGCAAAGCTACTGATGCAGAACAGTAAGCCTATAATGCTGCAAGGACTTGAATTTTCTTTCTCCAAAAACAGTTGCATACAGCATGGCACAGAACACATGAGATGTGGCCTGTTGCTCGCTAGCTCTGCTGCGTGTGGTGCAAGTGATTCATTATGCATTTGGTTTTGGTCACATGAGTGGCATTAGTGTGGACTGGTCTCAGTATGTAAGCAAGCGTGATGAGCCTTTGATAGCTCCATCTGCATGCTCCATCATCTGGGGAGCAGCAAATGCATGAGACACAGAAAAGTCCTCTGGATTCATTTTCCCAGTGAAAACATCCCACTTATGGGCACACGCTGTCTCTCTTGCTTTCGGAACATCTCTAGTGTTACTTAGTCTGGATTTATAATGCCTTGCAAATTTTAACATAGATTTTTGCTCGTGATAGCAAGGCTAGGAAATGCAGTCCCATGGTAGACAGATGCTGAGCAAGCATCCACCATGCATTGTGTACGTCAGTCCTGAGCTGATTCAACCAACTACTGTCTCGCTGTCTTCACTGAAGTCTTCAGATCACTTCCTCCTTTGCTGATAGTGAATCGTCATTTTGGCATGCCACTCTCTCCTGCGCAGACACTTATACCAGTTGTCTAGTGGCTTTATATAATGAGAGAAACTGCTGACTTAAGAACTTCGTTGGCATCTCATCTTAGTTAAGTTCATTTCTGGCTCAAGGATCATGAGAAGAGAAAATGTATCTATCCTTCAGATTTCATAGAGAATTTGAACCAGATCTTGAGGCACAGAAGGCCCTAGAGGCCCGCATCAATCCATGCTAAAAGAGTTTTGTCCTACTGATGCTCTGTTAGCTCCCAGCCACCTTTGGTCACATGATGTTGGTCTCCAGAGATTCATTTATTACTGCACACCCACAAATGTAATGGTGAGGGAGGGTTTAGAGAAATGAAGTGCTGTGGTTGCATTTATGCAAAACCTTTCACCAAGAAACAGCAAGCATAACAATGCAAAGTGACTAACCTAGGAAACACGAGGGCTAGCTTGGTTTGGAGAATTGTGTCAACCAGCTTATTGGCCTCTAAGACCACTGCATAAAAACCAGCTCATTTTTGTGGTAACTTAGTCCCTCAAGTTTTGATGACTGTTCAGTAGGCTTGTGTGAAATGAGTCTGATCTCGATGTTAGTTCTTGTTAATGTCTCTGTGGCAAACTTACTACCGTGTGGTGCTTCGGCAAGGGAAGCTAAGGGCTAGATGGACCAACAGCCTTTTCATCTTTTTCTCTCGCTCCTCCCCACATTAAGGGAATCAGCTCGAGCACAGAGAAAGCAGTCGTGTTAAGGTTGTGAGCAGAAGACTGGCTGTTCAGGAGTTAAAGAGGAATTCTTTATCCTGGGCTCTCAAGACACTGTCTTTCACCATTTCTAGACAGATTTAAAATAAATTGTTTCTTCCTCAAATAAACCCCAGTTTGCTCTAGTACCAGCTCAGATTTAATCCCTAAAGAGAAATCATAGAAAATTAGGGTTGGATGGGACCTCAGAAGGTGATCTAGTCCAGTTTTGTTCTCAAAGCAAGGTTAACCCTGGGCGTAGTTAAAATGTGCCTTAAAAAGCTCTAAGGATGGAGATTCCACCACTTCCCTAGGTAACCCATTAAAGTGCTTCACCATCCTCCTAGTCAACAAGGTTTTTCTTGTTATCCGACCTAGACCTTCCCCACTGCAACCTGAGACTGTTGCTTTTATTTTTGTCATCAGCCAGCGGTGAGACCAGCTTCGCTCCATCCTCCCTTCAGGTGGCTGAAAGCTGCTATCAAATCCCCCCCCACCCCCAATTCTTCTCTTCTCTAGAGTACACAAGCCCAGTCCCCCAGCCTCTCATGATAAGTCATGTGGCTCAGCCCCCCTAATCGTTTTCATTCCTTTGGTGGATGCTCTTCAGTTTGTCCACATCCTAAGTGTGTGAAATCCTAAGAATCCCACTCTAAGAAAGGGTTAGAAGAGAAAAGCCGTTATGGGACGGGACAGGCTGACACATGACTGATGGGAAGGGAAAAGGCTTTTTTGTGAGCATTAGAGAAGTCTCAAGGGCTTATTTGTCCTTTTGTTTTATGCTGAAGCCATGTACCCAACTCATTTTACTTATGGCAGTTACCAGGTACAGGGGATTGATCCTCATCTGGAAACATCTGTCTGCTTCTTGCACAGGGACCTGCCAGCACTCTTATAAATACATCTTATACTGACCTCGGAGGGAGCCTCCTAATTTGAGGTGAGAGGGAAGTGGGCATGATGTTTATGTCAACTGACGAACTGAGCTTATATGTAAAGTCTCTGGAGACCTGATTTGTTGTCTCTTTTTCTCACCTCAGCACCAGCCAGGTTGTATCATTGATTTAAATCTCCCATGACTTCAGTGCACAGCAGTAGGAGCATGTCTGGGAAATTAGAAGGGCCTAAATAGTCATTTGTGTGCTGTTAAGCAAGTTCATTCTTCAGGGCCACAATTTCTTTTTCGTTGACTGAAGATATTTAGCAGAAACCCGAAGCTCAGCCTGAGATACAATTCTGAACTTTCAGGGGTGGCCGTTTATTGAGTTGTATGAAGCAACCTTTAGCTAGCTGTTCACTTGTATCCCAAGAGATGATCATTAAATGCCAGCAAGGTAGCTTCTTCGAGTAAGAGCATTAGGAAGGGAGCATTGTCGAGATAGGTCCACTCACAGGCCTTAACCGACCTTGACAGCATCTTGGGAGGTAAAATAGATGTTAGAGATGCTCTGGAGTCACAGTAATTGACATCATAAAAAACTGGGACTAACTGGTAGCTTTGGAATAGCAATTCTTGTCTCCCTATAAGCAAGAGCTGTTTGCCAGTGATTTACCCAGGTGATGAAAAGGGAGGGGAAAAATGTATAATGGCGACACGCATGAATGTTGGGATGCTTTTACTTGCTGATGGTTAAGCATCAGTACCTGAAGGCCATATGCTGCCTTCATGAAAGGGCAGAGAACTAAGACCTGCAACTTTTCATTCCAAGAGCAATCAACATACATGTCTAAGTGTGTGTTGATGATGGCATGCGTTAGGCAATATGAAATGCCCTTTCTCACCTTCCTATGCTGCATGCATCAGGGATGTGATTACTGTGGTACTTCTGGAGTGTGTGTTTGCTTCTTTTGGAGTGTCAGCTGCCGGTGGTTGCCTAAGGCAGGCCAGCGGATTAGATAGCTCCGTGGTCTCTGCTGTCATGGCTGGGTGTTGGACTTGATGGCTAAAGGTCTGAGCCAAAATCCTACTTCCATGTTGCTTTGCTATTCAACGGCACAAAAGCTGTGGTCCTAACGCATTGCTGCTTGCCATGAGTTACGGAGCAGGTGTTTCATGACGGGCAGTGTAGAGACTATATATTCAATCCAGGCACGTCTGACAAGATGTTCTTCAGAATGCCAGGTCTCCAGCTGTTGCTGCAGGCTGCATCTTCAGCTGGCAGGCAGTCACAATGCAGCGAACCCAAGAAAACTCACCTGGAATGACCATCATGGTTTCAGCATAGCAGCCAAGGGTGAGGTTTCCTTTCTTCGGTCCCATCATCACAACTGAATCAGCTTTTGTCCTGCCCTTTCACTTGGGCAACCTGTGCCAATCCTTTTTCCTCCTCCCTCCTCCTCCTTCCTTTCCTTTTCTTTTGGTCAATAAATAACAGTGGGCTGAAGTTTTCAGTATCCTGCTTACTGCAGAGAGTTGAGCATGTTAATAAATGGTGAGCTAGAAAGACAGGCAAGGATTAATAAACAGAAGATGGGAGATTAATAACAACTCTCAGGGGAATTTGGTTCAAGGCTTGATGTGCCCAGCTGCTGGGTTACTGAAGATTAATGGCAGTTCGCATGTTCGTGTGACTATCTCTCTGCCATGCCTTCCTGGTGATGTCTAATAAACTGTCCAAATAGAACAGCTGCCAATGCTGAATCTATATTTCATTTGATACCTTTTTTCTATGTAATGATGGGGGTAACTTCCTCCCTCTCAATAATATCTAGCCATCTGTCAATTCATCTGCCCCCTTCTCTGTACTGTTGCTGTTGGGAGCAGGAGGAAGAGAGTTCTTTCTTTGCTTTGTAGTAAAAAGGTAATTATCCGTCTCATTAAGAGTCCTTGAGCTGATAGGTAGGTGTGTGCAGTTCTTCTGACATGAAAATATATTGTGAAATCGATCCTGCCACAGTGCTCCAACAAATGGTCCATTAGTGTGTGCCCCATGGCAATGGAATGATTTCTTTTCTCTTGGCAATTTGTTCAGCATTATTCCTGTGGAAAATTGGGCGCTTACCTGTTGCACTTCGCCTGTAATTCAGCCCCACACCATGTCAGATCATTGTAAGACATCTGTCCTTGCTGAGAGCAATCTGAGTCATCCTTGAAGAGTATTGCAGTGCAGCATGGGCAGGTCTATTGAGTAGAAACATTTCTAGAGTGCAGGCTGGCCCTGTTTGCAAACCCTTGTGGTTAGTTGGGGTGCCATGGGTCAACCACACCTTGATTTCCCACCCCCCTCCCCACCATCTTGCGTGCAAACCAGGTAGGCTGCAGATGTTAAGGAGTGCCCGCTCTTCAGAAGGGTTCATTTATTTAACAGAGAAGGCCAACCAAAACTAGGAAGAAAGTGTTCGTTCCAGGTTCCTATCTTGGGGACCCTTGTCAGCCCCCATTTTTCTGTCTCCCACTTGAGTCCACCGCTTACTTCCATCCAGGTTCTTCCTCAGGGATTCTTTTAGACTAGGTCTCTGCTCTCTGGCATTGGGTCTTTTGCTGCTGCTTGAACAGGATGTTTTTCCGGAGCCAGGAGTCTGCGGAGACCCATCTGCAGCAGTTCTTTCCTGAGGTAGTTCCTGTCAGGTTGGGGTTTCCAGCCATTGTCTGGGTAACCCTCTCGGCTGAGACCAGATCCTCCTGGATGCCTGCCAGCTGCAGCTAGGAGTTTCCCATCTCCAAGAGTTACCTTCATAATTCCTGCTCTGGTGGGCTCCCTGGAGAACTTCTGTCTCCAAGAATAAACCATGTAGGAGCTTTTCTGGTAGGGTTTTCTGGGAGCTCCCCCTCAGGCACTTCCAGTTTCCATGGGATCACCTCTTCTCATTGAACTGGGCAACCTTAAGGGAGCTGTTCTGCAACAGAAAGCTGTGTTTGTGTTGGGCAGTGGAACATATGCCACAAATAATAGTTAGATACTTTCCACCTAGTAATGCGACTGGCCTGGGAGATGCCGTGGCTGGTCCAAGAAGACACAGTGAATTTGGCCCTAGAAATCCATTCTTCGTCAAAGGAACATCATGGCTTTAAGACATGAACAGAAATGGACTAAAGCTGTGGTTCTCCAGGCTAGACACTTATCCTCCAAGCATCATCTGTATCCAAATGGTTCTACCTGACAACTGCATTTCCTGATGAAAAGATCTGTTAGATGTGCATAGCAATTTATTGTGGCAGACCAGGAAGTGAAAATTAAGATCATTCCAGTTACCGCTGCCTCCTTGCAAATAACATAGTTGGTTTGTTTATGGTTAATGAGCAAAGGAGCACTTGGACCTAGTCAGAATAACCCTGACTGTCCTTAAATGAATTATCTGCTCAGGGGCACACACACAAAAAAGCACTTGTGTAGCACTAGCAGATAGAAAAAAGTTAAGAGTGATATCAAGTATGGAATGACAGGAAGTGCTCAGATTAAGAGATTGTGTCTTTATGCAATGATTGTCTTTAATTACATGGTCCTGTACTGTTCTTCCTCACAACTCCTGCCTTGCTTAGTACACAGGATTGTGTAAATGTATGGATATACACATGCACACAGGTATGTTTTATAGGGGTGCCAGTAGTGACTTTATAATGAAGGATATGGTGAGGTTTGCACTCGTCCTAGCTTTCACATCCTTATTTCACACTTTAATACTTGATTTTAGTCTCCAAATATGCTGTGCTATTGTATACAGATTCTCAAACCTTGTGCAATCCCATGGCATGTGGTGCAGGTCATTATTCAGAAATTAATTGAGTTTTTCTTATTGGATTGGGTTTTCTTTTTTTTTTAAGAAGAAACATTTAAAATGCTCCTCTTTAAAATCTTGTCCGAAGTTTCTGGTGTATCTTTGAGTTTCTCTAGCTAAACACCCACAGATTCCAAATGGCGAGCCTGCATGCCCACACGTTGGACTCAGACCAATTCGTTTGGGATTTTTCACAGCTGCAGGAAGATGTGAAGGTGTGCAACTCTACACTGCCTGTCATTTTCAACGGCAGTCGAACATAGGCGTGCGAGTTACCTAAATCAACTTGCATGTCTACAAGTTCCAAAGGGGCAGCCGTGTTAGTCTAGTTCAGCAAAACAAACAAGGAGTCCTGAGTCGCTTTTAAAGACTAACGCATTTATTTATATAAAAGTGTTAGTCTTTAACAGTGCCACAGGGCTCCTTGGGGTTTTTGGCATATCTCCGTTCAGCTTCTCTACTTCCTGAACATGCCGCACTGATTTGACTCTCCTTTTGACTCAGTGCTGCTCAGCTGCTGGGGTGGTGTTACGGGATTTACTTCTTGATCCTCTCAGCAGGTCTCCACAGACCCAACGTTCAAACTGACAGTGGCAAATTCAAAGACCTTCTCAGTGTATGGAATTGGTTTTTGCTCTCCAAATGTAAAAATCACTAACAGTTGTACCGCCTAAATCCAAGACTTCTGCTTCTGCCTAGAACTGCAATGGCTGGTAGCCATCCCAAGAGTTGTAATAACGTGATGAAATCAGGGTGTGGCCGTGGGGGGAGAGTTTGCTTTCTCCCCTCTCTGTGTAGCAGCGGTTTATGTCCCCTGCACATCTTAGTGATCAGTTCAAGTTCTGTGCATTGGAGATGGGTGTCATCATCTCTAAGGATCTGGTCCCGCTTATAGCTTCAGGCTGATTTTGCCCTCCACATCTCTGACTATTTGTTGTATGCCAGTTATGTGGACTCTGCCCCTATCTCCTGGGACATCTGACAGCATCTGACATCCCCAAAAGTGGCCTGCAGTGTGCTGATGTTACCATGCGTGTTTTTGGTTACCATGATTTCATCAGTGGGTGGAAGAGGAAAGCTTTGAAAAAAGCAAAAATCTTGCAGCTGAACAGCTCTGTTTTTTTGTTTGAAGCCTGACTCTTGTGAAATACATAAGGATCAATCACTCACAACTAACAATATGTTTTTGTTTTCCTTTACAAAAGCATATGGGAGCTACAGGCAAAGCATATGGGCATTTTCAGGAAAACATGTTGGTGAATGGACAAAATGTAGCAGTGCCAATATGTTTTAGATGTCTGGCTAGACCACTACTCTACTTGTTGGCACGCTAATCCTTCGATGGGATTTCCTGAGATAGCATATGATGAGTGGTGTGTAACTGCTTTTGCAACAACACAGCCGGTTGCATGGAACCCGAGTTAAAAGAACATTGCGATCCATATTCCACATTTGCGGCAGCCACGCTGCCTTGGACTGTGAGCTGCAGGCTGCATGTAAGTGCCCTGTTTGTGGCTGCAAATCCTTTCACTTTGTGGATTACCCCCAGAGCTCCATTTGCAGCCTCGAGGATGCTCAGTAGCCATCTCTCTAGGTTTTTATATTGCATGGTATCTGAGGGCCTGGCGAATTTTAATACAGTCTCTTATCACCTCTGCTTCTTGGCTGTGCTTCATATATATTTTGCTGTGTGAATTAGAAATACCCTCTCCCGTGCGAAAGGTGAAGGGTGCTGTCTTGGGGGAGATGGGAAGCATTCACATCTGTGTTCAGTATGGTTCTAGGTACCATGATGTTGGAAGGCATTGACACTTTAGACAATCCAGAGGCTGGAGGAACAGACAGAGGATAAAATGTAGTAAGTAAATTAACTGGACTCTGTTCTTGGTTCTGCTTTGGTGGTTCAGAGGAAGCACAAAGCTGGGCTCAGTTGCCAGACTGATTGTGTGAAGGGAAAGGCTGAAACAGGGAACTTTGTGTTCCTGCTCTCCCAGCTCCTGGTATAGAGGGAGTTATGCTCTTTACTCAAAAAGAGGAGGTCTCCTGAACTGGCTGGTGCACTCGACATCAGCAGCATTTGAATTACTGCCGCATTTAATGGCCTCAGCTGAGAGTGAAGTTTCGTTGTGCTAGTTGCTGTTCACCCACTACGAGACAACTGCTGTCCTGAAGGGCCCACAATTTAAATCGACTGGACAGTGAGAGGCAAGGAAAAAGTAAGTTCATTACTTTTAATTTTACGGATAGGGAACCAAGGTTTGGTGAGAAGAAGTAGTTTCCTAAAGTCTTTGACAGAGGCGGGAATTGAACAAAGATCCACGTCCTCTTCCCCCAAATTCTGGGTGATCCACACTTTAGCTATTGGCGGCCACTGAGACAGTTACCTGCTTTAGTGTACCAGCAGCGTCATTGATCACTTTCCATGCTGCAGTTCTCAGCGTCACTGGGAATCCAGGCAAAAGAAGTCAGCTATGCACTGAACCTCCTCGAGCTCCGTTTTAACAGCTTCACGTACGGGGGGAAGCCCAGTGATTCCTAAATGTTACAAAGCTCGAAAACTATGCTCTGCTCCTTGTCACAATATTTAATACAAAGTGCTATTTATGGCAATGAATCAAAATGTAAGTTTTAAAAATATGAAATGTCAGTGTGTTCCTACTCTGCAGAAAAGTCTGATATGACAGTTTGTTAATCATATGACTCTTACATCAGACATGGCTCATGGCACTTTTGCTCAACAAGAGTTCCTCCACCCCTCCCTTTTCACCGCCAATTCCTGGTGCAGTTATCTGACTGAATATACTCTGATTAGATGCTTGAAATATCCCAGGGCTAAGCTCATTTGTTATTGCAGTGTGTCCATGAACTGGATGCAGTTAAATGGTTGTGCATAAGCTGAGCACATTGAGATAGTTCTAAAACATACTATAAACTATGAGATCGAGTCTCTGTTGCCCCGCTGTGTCTTGTCGTTTATGCTAGTAAGAAGTGAGTGCAATGTGCTCATTCAGAACGGTTACACTAGTGCCAAAGGGAGACAGGATCTATTTGTAGCCGATAGATGAGGTGAAGAAAATGTGAGATGGCTTTTCTAGATGGTTAGAATCAGAGAGGAGGAAACTGTGGGCACTTCTTCAGTGGTGGCTGTAGGAGAAGGTAAAGACCACAAGAGAAGTGGATACGCTCAGGAGCGAGGCCTAAGGCCTAGCGAAACAAACCAAAGCGGTAGGCCTGAGTTGGATAACTAGCTAACTTGACAGGAGTCAGGCTAAGGCAGGCTGACCTCGCAGAAATTGGAGAGAAGTGAGCTGCGACTGGAGTGAGAGCTGGAAATGACCTTGAAGGTGTCCAGTTGACCTAGCACCAGGAGATAGGAAGAGATGCTGTGACCTGTCTTTGAACTCTCCAGCAAGAGTATATGTAATTGCAGAATGACAGCATGATGGATGGAGGTGTTCAGGGATGGACCTATCAGAAGGTGGCATCGAAAAAGGGTACGTGGACCAATCGGGGTCAATTCAGATCCCAAAGAGGGCTGAGCCAATAGGTCCGAACAGGGCACAAAAGCAGTCGCCACGGAGCCTGGATTTTGTGCAGCTGAAGGGGGTGACAGGGAGTCCTGCCATCAGCTGAGCTGTTTTGTTGCATTGAGAACATGAATGCTACCAGCAGATCTGTTGATATAGGTCGCTTGCCATTGTGCTGCTTTGCAATAAAGCCTAACCTGGCACCTTCGTTTTTACAAAGATCCGTGGTCGTGTTGGTTTTTTCGACCATGAGTGTTGCTTCAGTTTACCTCTTTGCATGCAGGGTACGCCTAGGCTCCAAATCACTGAGCTAATAAAGTCCTCACTGAAGACTTGAGTCACAGGTAACCCAAAGCGCTAACCAAAGGAACACCTTGGCTTAGGATCATGAGGCTAATTGAGTCCCTGCTTAAAGATCCAAGCCAGGCTCCAGATCGTTGGGGTAACTGAGTCCCCTGTTAAAGATCTAAACCAGGCGTGGCCAAACTGTGGCTTGGGAGCCACATGTGGCTTTTGAATGAAAAAAGCGTGGCTCATGGAAGAACGTCAGCAAATCAATTTAGTGGGTAAAAGTATATGGCTATATGCCTCAGTGCAGCTCTTGAAGATTTAATAATCAACTTGTGTGGCTCTTGAGTTCCATAAGTTGGGCACTCTGATCTAAACCAAGAGTAATCCCGGGGAAACATGCTACACAGGCTAATACATGCAGACTAACAGACATCCATACCAGATGCAAAACAATGCAGAGATAAGAACACTTCTCACCCAGCATACCACGGTGGGATTGCATGAAGGGCTAGTGAGGAGATCGGTGTTGGGTGAATGGCAACCAGAGACAGACGACACTAGCATGGTGGGATGAAACGGGTCTATGGAGGTTCTTGAAAACTTTGTAGGGCTGTTTGGAGCTATACACTGAAATGAAATGTGATGACACTGGAGTGGGTGAGGAGAAGAGGGGTGTTCTTTAGGCACGGGAGCTGGGACTTAGGGATGACGCAGGAGAGATGACAGCATCATTCAGCAGAATAAAAGTGAAGGCCTGGATGAGAGTGAGAATTTCAGCACAAAAGTGGTGTCATGTTGGCAGCATACGTGGCTCTGTTGATGAGAGCTAGAGAAAGGCCTGGATGAGAGGCTGATGAACAGCTGATTGCATTTGACTCATAGGCTGCAGACAGCAAAATCTTGTGGCAAATTTGCTCATGGCAGATTCTGGAACCTATGATGCTGTTGTTCAAAATATATTTGTCACCTTCATTAAGTCTCTTATGTTCCTCAGTGCGCTACTCATTCCACATGGGAAAATTGATTCTTATTCAAATATTTTAGACAAATCGCATTTCAACTGTTAGTGCAATGATTTTTCTTTTATCGTTATCACAATGAATGGGAAAGGAGCTCTAACAGATGTGTGATTAGCAGGGCATGAAATTAAAAATGTTTGCACACAAGCAAAAGGTTGTTTACTAGCAAATCCCTCACTTGATAATTGAATAATATTAAGATTGGCCACAAGATTACTCCACACAGACATGGTTCATTTCCCCAGCAATACCTCCTGACTCTTGACAGGAAGGTAACAGAGTTTAAAGGCTGGGCCAGTTTTTCGAAAGAACTTGACTCCTGCTCTGGAACCTAAGATTTCAATTCGGTAAAGCATTTGAATGTTGGAAAGCAGAAAAGCGTGTAGGCCCAAATTTTCATAGTTTTTCAGATGTTGAAGCAATACCTAAGTGTCACTTTCAAAATGGATTTAGGCAGATTTTTAAAGGTATTTAAGTGTTGACCATGAATGGGTTAGGCACCGAAGTGTCACAATCCCACTGAGAGTCAACTCTTAAATACCTGATAGGGCTGGCTGTACATTTTCTATTAAAATTGTTTTGATAGAAAACTTTGTTTTTTACTAAATGCATTTTTCTTCAAGTATTTGTTTTCTGTGAAAAAAATTTCTTTTTTGTCAAAAGAAAAGATAGAAAAAATTCTATTCAGAATTGCTGCCGTGGTCTCTCATGGGAGCCATAGTATAGGTGCATCATGCCCCCATTCTCTACTGGAGATCAGTTTTTTCACCTGGACTACATCTCCCGTGATGCATTATGGCTAGGATCAGCCATGGTACATTCTGGTGGCTTAGTAAGGGAAGAGACAATAGTGCATTGTGGAAAAGATGTCCATTGTGGTAACTTGGTCCATAGAGAAGAATGGGGACAAGCCACTCAAAACATGACTCCCATGAAGCACATGGTGGTAAGTCTGAATTAGTGATTATCTTCTAAAAGTTACAAAAGACTCAATGATTCCAGAAGATTGCAAAAGGATGAATATAGTTCTAATATAAAAAAGGAAAATAAGGACAACCTGGGGAATTACAGACTTGTCAGCTTAACTTCAGAACCAGAAAAGATAGAGAAGCAACCAAGCAATCAAACTGCAAACACCCAGAAAGTAATAAGGTGGTTAAGTAACACTCAGTATGGGTTTGTCGAGAACAAATCACATCAAATGAATCTAACACTTTTCTTTGACAAGACAACAAGTTTTGTGGCTGGGGGAAGCAGTAGATGCTGTATATCCTGACTTAAGTAGGCTTTTGATACTGTCTTGCATGATGTTCTCATCAGCAAATTAGGAGAATGCAATTTGGATGGAGCTGTTGGAAGGGGAATGCATAACTGGTTGGAAAACCATTCCCAGAATATAGTTATCAGTGGTTCACAGTGAAGCTAGAAAGATGTGTTGAATTGTGTCCTTCGGGGGTTGGTTCTGAGTCCAGTTGTTTTTGGTATCTTGATCAACGATTTAGTCAGTGGCACAAAGAACACATTTATTAAGTTTTTGGGTAATGCCAAGCTGGGAGGGGTTGCAAGTATTTTGGAGGGTAGGATTAAAATTCAAAATAATCTAAACAAACTTGGAGAAATGGTCTGAAGTAAGTAGGATGGACTTCATTTGTGACAAATGCAAAGTTCTCCTCTTACGAAGGAACATTCAGTTACGTACATATAAAATTGGAAATGACTGCTTAGGAAGGAGTACTGCAGAAAGGATTCTGAGAGTCAAATTGGATCACAAACTAATAATCTGAGTCAACAGTGTCATACTGTTGCACAAACATCATTCTGGGATGTGTTAGCAGGAGCGATTGAAGCAAGACCTGAGAAATAATTCTTCCCTTTTACTTGGTGCTGATACGCCTGAATTGGCATGCTGTGTTCAGTTCTGCGTGTTACATTTCAGGAAAGATGTGTATAAATGTGAGAACGTTCTGAGAAAATCAACAAAAATGATAAAGATCTAGGACACAGCACCTATGAGGGAAGACTGAAAAAAAAATTGCTTAGGCTGACATAGAGAGGCCTCAGAGTACATGCTAATAGTTTTCAAATACATAATGGATGGATATAAGAAGAAGGGAAGTAAATTGTTCTCCTTAACCGGTGAGGGTAGGACAAAAAGCAATGGGCTTAAACTGGAGCAAAAACAGTTTAGATTGGACATTTAGAAAAACTTCCTAAAACTTTCAGGCTAGTTAAGTACTGTAATAAATTACCCAGGGGGGGTTGTGGATTCTCTGTTCTTGGAAGGGTTTTAAGAGTGGATTGAACAGACACCTGTCAAGGGTGATCTAGGACGTGACACTTGGACCTGCCTTTAATGAGGAACCAAAAGGCCTCATCCGGAGCCTTCCAGTTCTGTGATTCTGTGATTCACACAGTACCTCTCACTGGAGCATCTGTGTATTATTTCCTTTCTTCTTGGAGATGGGGTGATAGCATCTGAATTTCCCCATCTGGACTGTATCAGGCTGGGAGATAAAATGAGTTCCCAGTTTCCCACTAATAGGCATGCTGGTGGAGACTGGGGAATTCGAGTACAGTGGGTGGGGAAAAAAGTTAGCTTTTGTTGATCAGTCGTAGTTCTAGTTAATGCTGCTTACTGATTCCTTGCATTTGCTTCTGTGTACAGCAGGGGAAAGGAGCCAAAGGAAGACTAACATGATCAGGAGAGATTAGCATTTAAAAAAAAAAGTCTTAACTGAGCAAAGTCATAAAATTGTCCAAGTGCATTCTTCAGAGAAATGACTTAGAATTGTTCGTGTAGCTGCACACCATAAAACCAAAGTGCTATCACTGAGAGATACCAGAAAATCACCTTGTGCGTCAGCCATTCCTCCGACCTGTTACTTCCATATAAGGAGATGGATTTAATGTTGCATAATTTTCTTCCAGAGCAATTTATGATGGGCTTACGAATAGCTACGGCTCCTTACTGCTAAGATAACTGAATTGTGTGCCTTTATTAGGTGGATAACTAGTTGTCTCACCTTCTTGTCCTGCCCCACTTGGAATCGACTTGTCTGTACTTCACATTTGAGATTCCTTTTAACTGTGCATACGTTGCGCTTATAAAATTCTTTTTGTCAATGCACGTCAAAGGATGATGCAGAGAGGGGTAAATAGTATCCCCAGTTTTGAAGTGGTACAATGAGGTACAGATTGTATAGGTTGCTCAACCTGGCTGCAATCTGGACCCCTGCCTTACAGTCCTGTGAATTACCTAAAAGTCCTTTTTGGAGACAAAAGCACCCTCTACCCTCCAGGTTTGCATAGTGGAACGAGTAAGTTAAAATGCAAGAGAGTTTTACTTTCCTTAAATGGAACAAAGAGAATGTGTTTGTTTAATGGTGAGATTGATTTCAAAAGTGGAGTTAGGTGTCTAGCCTCTAGGAATCGGGTGCCTTGTTCTGCTTTGTGGTGGTGAAAACCTCCTTTTATTTTAAAAAAAGGAAAGAAAACGAAGCTACGTAAATTGGTGATACATTATGGTGCAATCCATACCCAGAGTACGCTGCAATGTTTCAGAGTTAGTGAAGCTTTGTAACATTGTCATTTTCTGCAATGAAAATTACACAGGAGCCCTTGGTGCCTTGCAAGAAAAATGACAAGTGGTTGCAAAAAGCATGATGTGCTTTGCAGCTTGAAGGTTCCTTAGCCTCACAAAGACCTGACAGTCTTCTGTAGATCTAGAGCTCCTGCCTATCTGAAAAACTTTTACTGCCTGATATCTTCCAGGTTTATCACTTTGCCTACTGTCTGTGGCTTTTTTGGCTGCTGTTATAAATGTGCCACTATGACCATAAGAAGTGGTCTGAAGGACATATTACTGGATGGGGGAATTCTCTCTGAGCTGGACTTTTCCCCTTTCAGGTATCGGGAGCATTAACTCTAGAATTGTATAGTTGCAGAGACCATTTATGGTTGTTCATGCATCCATTGCATTAGCTACTGTCTACAGACATTGCTTCCTTGCAGCCTCTCTTCCCAATAATGGCATTTTCAGGATATGCTTACTTGTACTTCATTTCTGTTTGACTTTGTGCATCTCTGCCTGTTGAGATGTATGAAGAAACATTAATCTCTACATTTATGGTTAGGGACTGGTCAGATATTGCTGTGCCAGCACTGCTGTTCCCCAAAAACTTCCCTGGCCAAGGTTCATTTTGGTATTTCTCTTTTTTGACTGTTAAATAAATCACTAGTTCAGCATGCAAATCAGCGAGCTTATCGGATACCACTGCCCCTGTTTCAGAAGACAGCCAGCCAGCTGCACAGTCATAAAGAAGTATGCTCTAAGGAGCAGGGCTGTAACTACGGCAGGGCAAGCAGGGCTTTGCCCTGGGTACCGGAGCGGCTTCATTGAGCCGCTCCATTAAAGGGCAGGTTCCTCGTCGCTTGCCCCAGGCGCTGGCCATTGTAAGGGGCGCCAAATTCCTTAGTTACGGCTCTGTTAAGGAGACAAAAGGAGATCATCTTCTCCAGCTGAGTCCCATTTTTTTAATGTGACATTTTAAAAAAAGCATTTTCATATGAATTTAGTCCTGTTGCCAAACTGACTCTTCTGGCAACTGAACCGAGCCAAGCTCATTTGTCTCCAGAGCCAGGTACAGCATAGGGTGGACTTGTGGTTAAGGGACTGGGAGCTCCACTCGGAGCCATGGTCTATGCTTGTCGTTTTTGGTGGCAGTTGAAGGGAGAGATGCAAGTTACTTGTGTCTCTCCCTTCGACTTTCTAATGTCCACTTACCTTGGGGGTCCACTGCACCAAGTCTAAGGGAAACACCCTGCCTTTGACTCTGCGCTGCTTCACTTGAGACTTGCCTATTGACTGAATGGATCTTCACAGAGCCCTCAAGCGAACAGGGATGTTCAAACCGGTGACAGCAAATGTGTTGCTGTCAGTCTAGCTGTACCCTGACTTTAGGCAAGTCACATGGGCCTAGATTTTCACAGGTGTTTGGGCATTGCTCCACACAGCATTGCAACACCTAACTAATGCAGGATCCTAAATTTCATTTAAAGCCAATGGGACCTAGGCACCTATCACTTTCAAAAATGATGCTTTTAAAAATCTTGGTCTGAATTTCTCCGGGCCTCAGTTTCCATCCGTAAAATGGGGATAATGGTGCATCTCTACCTCCCAGGAGCCATATTAGTTTAGTTCAGCAAAACAAACTAGGAGTCTGGTGGCACTTTTAAAGACTAGGAAATTTATTCATCGCATGAGCTTTTGTGGGAGAAAATCCCACTTCGTGAGGTGCTTTGAAGATGGGGAAAGTAAGGAATATTTTCCTCCAATTATTCAACTCTGCAGCCTGTTAATGCTGAGTGAGCTGGCTAGTGCCAAAGTCTGTAGTTCTCTCTCAGCCATGGCTTGTTACATATGCTGATTGCTTGACCTGATTGCTAATGAGAGATATTACAAGATCATGTCTCTCTTTGTGTATTTGGTCCTTCTCATATGCAGTACTTAGGCAGAGGGTCTGATCGTTATCCGCACGTTGCTGAAGAGGGCGGGGGGGCTACCCATCTGTTCTACAAAGAGAGTCAAAAGAGCGGGATCTGTGACTGAATAAACTCGCATCTGTTCAGCAGAACCACCATCAAATGGCAGGCAGGGAACCTAATGCAAATCACAGGTTGAAACCACAAGTATGAGTGAGATGACATACAAAAAAGGGTGCCTGTAAGTATTGATCCGTGTGATTGACTTCTGGTTTCTCTAATTATTCTCTTTCCCCTGTATTATAGCTCGCTGTGTGCAAATGATACACCACCAAAGTGATGTGTGTTTGTTTTTCGTTGTGCATGATTAAGCAACGTGACTGCCCCATTTTGAGCTACTAGCTCATAGCAGCACTTGGACGCCTAGCCGAGCTGTGATCAGCAATAGCAGAAACTAGAGGGCTGGTAGGCCCAGGTGGTGGCTGATGATTCAGACTAAAGCTAGACCCTTGCTGCAGCACTCAGATTGGGAGTAAACCTGCTCGAGACACCTGGGAATGCCTGAAAACTGGCTGAAATCTCCTTTTATCAAGGGCGAAAACAAAGTGACATTCCAAAGCTCTAGGATGTTTAGACTGCAAGGCCTGGACAGATCTGAGACTGGTCCTGGTGTTGGTAGTTTAATTCATTTTTCAGCCCCTGACCCAAAAAAAGTGGCTGTAAGAACAATGAAGAAGATGAGACTGCTCTATAGCTTCTGTAGAAAAGGCCCCTCCCCAAACAGTGGTTTTCTTTGTACATCAACTTATGGTAGCAGGTGAAATTTTGGAACTTTTTTTTGAAAATGGACATGTTCAAAACCAGAATTTCTTTTTTTCCTAGAAATTTGATTTTTTTGAGGAAAATGAGGAAAAAAGTCACTTTTTATTTTGTGTCCTCTCCCCTCCTTCTTTTCAGTGGTATTAGCGGGGAGGAAACAAAAAAGGACAGTTTCAAACTACGAAACTTTAATGAAAAATGCTCATGAAATCACAAATAGGAAATTCTTCTTCTTTGTAACTTGCAGGCTGAAAATGGCTCTGAAAATTTTCATTGCAGTTTTTTGGAGTAGTTTCCTGACCAACTCAACGGTGCCCCATTGCAGAGCGTAAATAAGAGGGGGTGATGAAAGTGATCTGTACATCAACTTTGAACTACCTAGATTCTTTGAAGTCACAGGTTTTGATTCCTGGCTGAGTTATCTTAGCCCTTTATGTTTCTGAGGTGGAGACATACCATGGTGTATAATAGTTTTCCTGAGGCAGCCTCAAGAATTGAGGCACTGTTCACTTTAAGTACTTACCAAAAATTGCTCAGTACTTTCCACACCCAGGATTCTGGTCCAAAATGTTCTGTCTTGCCCCTTGTCCTCCCTTGTTATTTGTTGGGCCATAGACAACATTTTAAAAAGTGATGGCTGATTTTTGGATGTCCAGCTGGAGGCATTTAGGGTTGGTTTTGCACAGATTCTGCCCACCTCTCCAGTCACAGTGGCAGAGGCTCAGCACTTGTGCACCTGTGGCCTGAAGAAGTCACAAGGTGGACACACAAAATCAGTGAAAATGGCAATAAATGTCTGTCCCTGAGGGGGTCCCATTTCACTGGTAATGGAGCTCCACGCATGCACAGTAGTTTATGAAGCATTTAAGGCTTGTTTAGGTTGAAAGGCTCCATACAACTATATTAGGAACCCTATTATTTTAGAACAATAAATAGTATTTCCATAGAGAGCCCTAACACATCTATGTGCTTTGTCGATACTAATATTTGGGTGTTGGCTTTGACCCATCAGTGTCCTATGGCAGCTACCTTTTGTGCAGGGCAGTCACTTCTTTAATTTTGGTAAGACATACTATCTGTGTGCTCTCATGCCACTGATGCAACTTAAAAATGGAACACAACTAAGAGCCAGACACAACTAAACTACAGCAGGGCAATTCAATATAGCTCCCTGATAGCAAACAAGCTCACATTGGCCTGCCTACTCCACAATTCCCCAGGCATGCAGTTTCCTCCTCCCACGACTTTTTGAAAAGGTGTGGTGAAAATGATGTGCTTTGAAGCGTACCCCAAAGGTCATTGGATTTGGGCTATGCCACAACAAAGGACTAGCATGTTTGGACCAGCCTAGCAGCTGTTCTGTTGCTATTCTGAGAGCCTACCTAGCTCATAACTCTAGTTTTTAGAAGATGTCACTTGCATTACGGCATTTTTCAAGACCTGAGCTACATAATGTTGAGCTTCTGGAGGAGACGAGAACACGTATTAGTCAATCCAGCTGTCTGAAGTTTAATACCACAGCAGACACCTGTGTTGTGTCCATCAGGGGATCTGAAAGTGCTCTACTAACATTCCTGAATTGAGTAGCGTTAAAACCTCATGCAAATGTTGTTATCCCCATGATACAGATGGACAGACTCATGCAAACAGGGAATTGGCTTGCTGAACGTACACAGAAAGCCAGCGGTGGAGCCAGGAAACAACCCAGAATTCAACTCCCAAGTTTATGCTTTAGTCATAACTTTGCAGTAGTAGGGGAAGCTGCGGTCTGTGTTAATAGAAAATAATAAAGTACCCATGGGGTTTACACCTGACCGGTGGCATCCTAGCTTGTTTTCTGAAATAAAATCATTCATCTTTGCTCATTTTCCTACACTTCTGCAATGGAACATCTGTCTGTAAAGCGCCAACTTCCCACAGTGAGAAAGAAGCTTTGAGAGATTGAGGCCTTTGCCACAGGGCTGTATTTTGCATTTATTGCATCAACCAACACCCCCTCCCAAAAAAAGCCAAAACCACCCGCAGTCGCCCCATAGCTTTTCTGACACCAGCAATGGCTTCAGTGGCCTGGATAAGAAAAGGCCTTTTTTGCTCACACATTGGTCTTCCCTTTCGCTTTGTCTTCCAGGAGTGCTGTTTGCAAACATGGAAACTGTCTGCCCCCCATGCGCCACCTCAGCTAGCGGAACAAAGCTGTCAGACAGCTTTGAGATATGGGTGTTTCTTAGTGCCAGTGGTGGTTTGTCTCTGGTCTTACCTTCCTGTGAGTTTTCATCACTTTCTTTAGCATGTCTGCCATCAGCTCCCCCTCTATCCTTTCAGCTCAAACAGATTAAGGCCAGATCCTTTGGTTATTTGGATCCACATTTTGCCATAGAAAGGGCCTGTTTCCCCTTTTGCTGTTTGCTAGGTGCCACAAGCTGGTCTCTTTGCCATTGTCTGCAGGCTTCCAAAAATGTGTTACTGTGCACTCTTCTCTGGCAGCGAGCAGACTGGAGATCTGTCTCCCACTGCAGAGGAGACGACTTTTTGCTTGGCTCCTTGGCCATTGCCTGGAGTGAGTACCCTTCCTGTCTGACACACTGCTTCGTTCCCATCTCCTCCTAAGTGCTGGTGACTGCTTATTCTCTCCCTCACCTTCCCTGGGTCAGACCCTCCACTGATGTAAACCAGCCAGGTGCCACTGACATCTGTGTAACTGCTCCATGATTGTGACCCATGGAGTATTTGCCTTCTGTGTCTCCGGGATAATGGAGCACTATAGAGAGAAGCGGGTGTGTTGTGCTGTGCTGTGCAGGAAAAAGTATGCAAGAGGTTTGCAGGCAAGAAGGTTTGTTCTGTGTTAATGGCTGGGGGAGAAAATATTGAGGGGCTCAGGCGGGAGGAAGTGACCCAGGGACTAGAAGAAGACTGAACTTTGATCCTGCACGAAGTCTCTGTGCATTCAACCATCAAGTAATTGTGCTGGATCTGGGGTCTCCTTTCTTCTCAACCTACCATGGAGCAAGGTAATAAGTCTGCCCACTTCTTCCTAACTTGGAGGCATCTCCAGCGCCGGGCTCGCCATGTTTCTACTCCATCACCCAAAGTTTCAACCTGGCCACACCTACAAGGCCTGGCCTGGACTCCTTTTCTCAAGCATTTTGTAGGAGACCTGATAGAGCTCTGACCTCTGGTTGTTTTAGGGTTCACATCCCATCAGTTTTATTAGATAAAAGGTCCATCTTTCTCATCCAGCGAGCATTCAGACCTGAGAACCAACCTGGCCTGCTGTCTAGGGCAGTGGTTCCCAAACTTTGCTCGGCCATGGCACACGTTGATACCTTTAATTATTTTGAGGCACACTACCATAGAGTCTCCAAATAAACTCATGAATATTTGTGAGCCAATCCATAATTCTGAGTACTTTTTCAATAAAATTCCACAGCTTACCTGCTCAGGCCTGAGGGCACACCTGTTCAGGAAACACTGGGCTGGGTGATGAGTGAGAGGAGGGGAGGAATAAAAGGTAGTTTTTGTAGACTAGCTGAGCTTGGAACCACATTGTGCACATAACCTGTGTTTGTGCAAGGGCTGACACTCACAGGTAGGTGTATTTATCCTGCTGCCGATGCGTTACCCTCTGTATTTACATCATTCCCTGTACTTTTATAAATAAAACTATTGGGCTTCCACCTTACACTCCTCCCTGTTGTCCCAGTCATTCTTTCCTCAAGTTTGGAGGTCAATTTGCTAGCACTTGAAGAGACTTGAAGAAATCTGCCTGAGTTGGAGCCTGACTGGCTCCTTCTTCCAGGTGTTAGCAGTGAGCTTTGCTGCCTACGAGTTAGTGTTTTAGAATCATAGAAAATGAGGTTTGGAAGGGACCACAGAAGTTCATGTAATGCCATTCCCTGCTCAAAGCAGAACCACTCCCAACTAAATCATCCCAGCCAAGGCTTTGTCAAGCGGGTCTTTTGAAAACCTCTACGAATAATACCTCCCTAGGTAACCCATTCCATCCAGTGTTTCACCACCCTCCTAGGGAACAGAGTTTTCTTAATATGCAGCCTAGACCTTTCTCCCTGCAACTTGAGACCACTGCTCCTAGCTCTGTCATCTGCCATCAATGAGAAGAGCCGAGCTCCATCTTAGCTTTCAGATAGTTAAAGGCTGCTATCAACCTTCACCCCACTCCTGTTCTTCTCTTCAGCAGACTAAGGAAACACAGTTCCCTCATCTTCTCCTCATGAGTCACGTGCTCCTCCAGCCCCCTAATCATATGATTGCCCTCCGCTGGACTGTCTCCAGTTTGTCCACATCTTTCCTGTGACGGGGGGCCCAGAATGACACCATACTGCAGATGTGACCTCACCAGTGCCCAGTAGCGGGTAATAATCACATCCCTTGATCTGCTGGCAATGCTCCTACTAATCCAGCCCAATATGCCATTAGCCTTCTTGGCAAGGAGGACACACTGTTGACTCATAACCAGTTTCTTGTGCAGCGTAACCCGCAGGTTCTTTTCTGCAGGACTGCTGCCCAGTCCATCTGTATCAGTTTTATGGATTTCTTCCATCCTAAATGCAGGACACTGCACTTGTCCTTGTTGAATCCAATCAGATATTTTTGGCCCAATCTTCCCAATTTGTTTAGGTCACTCTGCATCCTATCCCTCTCATGCAGAGTATCTACCTCTTCCTCCAGCTTAGTGTCATCTGCAAGGTTGCTGAGGATGCAATCCACCACATCCTCCAAATCATTAATGATGATGCTGACCAAAACCAGCCCCAGCACCAGGCCCTTTGGGGTAAGATATCTGGTCCGTCCACTTCCCAGCAATTCTTTCTAAAGACCAACATGTGGTCAAGGCCTCAGATTAATGCATTATTCTATGTGACTGTGTTAGGCACATTGGGGATTGTCCTGTACAGTAGGAGTCAGGCATCAGCCTGCTCTTTGGCGGGGCTGTGACACATTCATTAGAGACGGATTAAATTAGCTGGATCTATCTATCTCTAGGGAGTCTGCCTTTCTTTTTGTTCCAGTGCGGATGGGTCAGTCAAGCTCAATTTATTGGGATTTCAAAGCATAGTTTGTTCTGACGCTGAGATGTGACATGCTTGCAAAAGAAAGGCTTCTGTCTTTGGCTGTTTTGAATGTTTTCAGCAGTAGCTGAATCTAAATGGCCCCTCTGTGGCTTTTGAAAATATTAATATAGTTAACCTGAAGGGAGGTGAAGAATTTTTTTTTTTCTGGTTTGTACAGAGCTGTAGACAGAAACTAAGGGAAGGATAATTTTGGCTGAGTATCAGAATCATGATGGCAAAGTGGGACCTTGAGATAAGATCTAATCTAATGTATTTACTTAGGGGCAACCTATCCTAAATTCTCAATCACTGAGGGACAATCTACACTCATTGCTATATTTACTTTCCGCTAATTATTCTCATTATAATTTTTGTGAATGATTTGCCCGAATATTTGGATGCTAATCATTGAACAGTGTTAAATTTAGTAACCTTTATTTGAGATATTACAGATAATGCTGTTTATGTACCTTATGACTTTTAAAGCAATGCATCCGACAAAGTAGGTTCTAGCCCAAGAAAGCTTATGCCAAAATAAGTGAGCTAGTCTTTAAAGTGCCGCGGGGCAGCTCATTTGTTAAACCAAATTTTGTACTTCTGGATAATGTAAGCATTATACCCAAATTTATAGAAACTGTTTCTTTTAATCTATGCATTAGATAATTTTAACATTTGCTTTAATAAAATATTTAAAATCCGTTATTTCATTATCATACATGCCATGTCTCTGGTGATTATAGTGTATGAAGCAGAAGGATGGGGTAGAATTCAGAGATGTCAAACTCATTTGCTATGGTGGGCTAGATTTGAAGTAAATGTACTTCAAGTGGGCCGTACATAGCATAAATTGAAATACTAGAGCACTCTCTCTATTAGCGAGAGCGGGGTCCCATGGAACACAGTCGTGGTCTGTCCAGATGGAAGATATTTGTGGGCTACTTGGTTGATACCCCTGGGCTAGATGGTTGATTTGTAGCTAGGAGGACTTTTTCCCTCCATTAGGCTGGACTTGTATGTAAGTTTTGCTGTCAGTTTGAAGCGTGAAAGAACAAGATCACTAACTGATACAATGGTGTCCACACAAGCCCTAGTGCTGATGCAGCCGTAATGGCAAAAGTCTCTCTCCAGTATGTCCTATTTCATCCAGGGGTGTGGTAGAAACTACACTGGCTTGAAAAAGCACTTGTTGGTTTAAATTACATTTCCACACAGAGGGCATAGTTACACCGGTAAGCCTTTTCCAGTGTAGACGAGGCCTTGGTCTGTGGAAGTCTGTAGTCTCAGAAGTGCTGTGGTAGAAGTCCTGGTGCCTGACGCACTTAAAGCCGGAGTGACCCGCTACTGGGGACTGATCCACCACCGGAAGTGAGTGGATTATATGAGCAAGTATCTTCTTCCTCTTATTCTGAGACAACATGAATGGTGACTCACTCCAAAAATTATGCTGGAAACTGGTGAACGTTTCTAGTGCTGTTGTTTGGCAGAAGAGGTACGCTGGTGCTTTCGGGAGGATGGCCTGTGAAGGGTGCGACGTCCAGCCACAACTGAGCGCTTCACAGAGTGCCAGGTTTGGAGAAGGGGCAGGGAAGAACTTACTCCCATTGAGAGACACTGCTAAAGACTGAGGCAAGAAAACAGCAAATGCTCAGAAACAGTACCCGAGTACAGACGAAGAACAAACCTGGATTCAGGGAGAGATCCGAAGCAGGGGGCTGGGGCAAATATACATGAAAGTTCACGGACAGTCAAAAAAGCAACTGTGAAACCGGCACCTTCTGATGCTGCTCATCTGCACCTGCTGGGTACATGTACACTGCAGCTGGCGGGCAGACTCACACTAACAACTCCCGACCTAGTGCCCTAAAAATAGTAGCGTGGACTTTTGATTCTGGTGGAGACTTGGACTAGCCACCTGAACTCGTATGCAGGTGGTCAAGTGAACTTGAGAGACAGAACTGCCACCTGAGCGACAATGTTCACGCTGGTACTTTCATGCTAATGTGAGTGTGTCTATCCAGGCTCGCTCTCAGCTACCGAAGAGAGAATCAGTACGTCCTGGAGTCCCTGGGATTCCTTTTATGACTACAGATCCGCTCCAGATGAACCAGCTTGGTTCCGTCTTCTGCATTGTTACCCAAATAATCAAAGTCGTCCTTGCAAAATGCTTCTTTCTCTGTGGTGTGTGACAGGCTCAAGGAACCCATACCAATTTTCCTTTGACTGGGGGGAAGTTTCTTGACTAGTTTATTTTGCGAACTTGATCAAAAACTGAAAGAGGATTGTACAGGGAACCCTGCATCATCATACTATCTCTTAACTAAAAGTCTTGACGTTGTAAAGCAGAAATATCTGATTTGTTCATTGCACTGTTCAACGATGATTAAGGAGAACGAAAGGTGGCATATTTTGGTTTTTCAAATGGCAGTGACTGATGTGAAATTGATAAGGAGACAAGCTATTATTGGGAAATCTCTCACAGGAGGCTCATGATGCTTTTCCAAGTAACCACAGCACTTAATTGGGTTGGGTTAAAGCCCCCAAACTAGATTGGAGTTCTGATGTCTCATCCCTTTTTGGAGGCCATGAGGGATATAAAAGCCCCACTCTTAGAGTTCGCCAGCCACAAATGGAGAAATAAACTCACTTCATGCGTAGAGGGGACTGGGACCAGGAGACATAAGCAACTTAGGGTGTTTATAAAGAACAAACTTTCCTGATCAGTCTTAATTTCTGCTTTTAACAGAACTGCAGAATTAATCATCAAATATTAAGATTGGAATGAACCTCAGAAAATCATCAAGTTCCCCCTCCCCTTGCTCAATGCAGGGCCAATCCTAAGTAAACCATCCTAGGCAGGGCTTTTTCAAGGTAGACATTAAAAACCTCTAAGGATCTAGTTTCCACCACCTCCCTAGGAGACCCATTCCAGTGCCTCACCACCCTCCTAGGGAAAAAGTTTTTCCTAATATCCGATCTAGACCACCCCCATTGCAACTTGAGACCCTTGCTCCTTGTTCTGTCATCTACTACCTCAGAGAATAGCCTGCCCTAGCTGCATCCTCCTTGGTACCCCCCTTCAGGTAGTTAAAGGCTGTTGTCATATCTCCCTTCACACATCTCTTCTGCAGACTAAACAAGCCTCATTCCCTCAGCTCCTTCTCCTAAGTCATGTGTCTCAGCCTCCTAATCATTTTCGTTGCCCTCTGCGGGACTCTCCAATTTGTCCACATCCTTCCTGTAGTGTGTGACCGAAAAGTGGGCAGATGTGGCCTCACCAGTGCTGAACAGAAGGGAAAATCACTTCCTTCAATTAATGGATGAAGAGGAACAAGTGAAGACCTGGCTGTAGGTCTAGCATCTCTTGTCATGTCAAATTTAAGACAAACTCAGACTAGCTTCAACAGGAACTCCTGAATTAACAGACGACAAGCCTGTAAATAAAAGGCAATGGTACACGGCCTTGTATTGTTGGTAGAGGCTTGATGCTAGGTCTTCTCTGTAGTAGTGATTGGAAAGAAGTAGTAAGGACAGCATATGCCTCTTCTTGTGTAGTTACATTTCAGGAGGGTTGGGAAAGACAGGTGGATGAACCCTGCTGCACCTGCACACCTGCGTGAAGGCCAGTGTGGTGTGGCTGCAGGCACTTAGGAGAACAGGGGAGAGCATACGCTTGGGCTGTTTGGAGTTTTTGTGGACCAAGCGGGGCAGGTCTCGGCAAGGCTCCCTCCCTGGTTGTTAGCAGAGCAGAGCCACAGTGGGGTTTCCTGGTTGCACCTGAAGTCTGCCAATAAGGCAGTTCCTGCCCTGAGGAGCTTACAAAGCAAGTTAGACATAGGCAGTCGAGTCATACATCAGACATGTATGGAAGATTACAAATCTGTATCAAGGCACATGATAAGTGAGCTGAAAGGAGGTTTCTGCTTCCATGGTATTGGTGGATTTTAAGAACGGAGGCATGGGCATGGAGGGAAATGAAAAGATGGGGCTGACTATGAAGAGGTACACATTGATTTAAACAAAGCATTTCCATCCATGAAATTCCACCCATGACTTCCATAAACAGTTTATTTAAGATGGGGAGCAAACCCCCTCTCTTCTGCCACCGCAGCTCCACAAATTCCAGAGGAACATTGGGTCTGTGTTGTGAAAGGAAAGATGAAATTAAGATTTATTTGGATAGAGTTTAATTACAAATGAGTCAGCCCATCTCTGTCCCACAGGAGACAAATGCACTGACGCTTTCAAGTGGAGGCAAACTGGTACTTTACCCTTCCCTTGCTTATCTGATCTGAGGGTAAATTGAGTTTGCATCCTCTTCACGTTAGCCTGTGCTTTCTTTCAGAGACGAATGGCACCCAGTAATGAAGAGCAAAACACACCTTGTCAGGCTTTTGTTGTTATGCTCTTTGATATACCTGGTCTGATGTTTCCAGATAATGTGGTCTCATTATAGGATTCCAGTTCCCTGTTGTGCTTCACTCCTTTATAGCTAGAATTCTCTGAATTATGACTGTTGAGATTGTCTGAATGGCAGTCCAGGAGCCAGCTAGTTTGCTTTTCTATACCGCATGATTCCACGCATTCCTGTAAATGTTACTTCCCAGGTACTTACCGTCAGTGCCATGTTGGACCAGTCTGATTTCCCACCTCCATCAGTAGCCTGATACTTAATGCCCCAAAGTAAGAGCAGCAAGTCTTCACAGAGCATTGTTACTGGGTAGCTCGGCCTGGGGCTACCCAACCCGGATTGCTGAAGAGGCACGTTGGGCTGGATCAAGGGATTCCACTGTAATAGGCAGCAGAAACGTATGGTGATAAGGGGGATGCTCTAGCAAAGGCTTTGGAGAGTGAAGCAAGGCTCCTGTGGGGAAGATCCTGAGACTCAGGGAACTTGCCCCAGCTGGGAGCCTACTAAGGCGGGAGGAAGACCCTGACCCCAGGGGAGTCTGGACATCGGAGCCCAAAGGCTGAGCTGCAGCCAGATGAAAGCTGTGAGAGGTGACTGAATTGGGACCGGGCTCTGGGAACTCCTTCCCGTAGGGGTAGGGAGAGCCATGTACGGGGATGGGAATGGGGCCTGGAGGGCCAGACTGAATAAAGAGTAGGTAAACAACTTCAGGAGGGGAATGTTTTAAATTATCCTGGGACTGGGGGTGTGCAGTTTTGTTTGTTTGTTTGTTTGTTTGAAGTCCCCAGCGAAAAGGGGAAACAGACAGGTTGCCTCAGACTGACTTCTGGCCCCAATGGGGAACTGAAAAGGCAGCTGGCCTTGCAACAAAGCACCAGCTTATTGGCTCTGAGTTTTTGCTGCAATGTGGAATAAATGATCCGGAGCAGTAATAAATACAGTTCTAATGGCTAGGCTAATTTTAGGAAAGCAATGGTGTGAATAGGCAGGCCCTGTTCTGTCGCCCACCACTGCAAAGATGTGTGCAGTGAAGTACGATGCAAAACTTCACACCCCTTCCACAGACTTGAGCTTTTAAATAGCAAATCCCTGAGTCTGTACTTACAAACACAGCACCAGCCTGGGCATCTTCCCATGCTGTATTTTTAAGAATCCCCCTCTATTACCTACTGTCTCTTAGATGGACTCTGCATTTTATGAAGTTCCAAAGGGGCACCCGTATTAGTCTAGGTCAGCAAAAAAAGCAATGAGTCCTGTGGCACTTTTAAAGACTAACAAATGTATTTATTGCATGAGCTTGTGTGTCTTAAATGCATTTATTAGTCTTTAAAGGTGCCACAAGACTCCTTGTTTGTTCTGAATTTTATGCTTCTCAGTGGAAATAGCGAGATACGGCTGCTTGGCCAGCCAGGTGAGTCGACAGAATAACCCTCATCCCTCGTGACCCCAGGGTCATCAAGCCTGGCACACATGGCCACAGTTATGCTAATCTTTAGATGTATATTATGAGGAGTAAACTCTAGATGATCAAATTAGGACTGGTGCAGGTGACCAGGTATATCACCCTCCCACTGAACCATTTCCTTAGAGCCACGCGCATCCGTGTGTGGAAGATGAAGGGAATGTGGTGAGTGTGGAAGCAGCATGCTCATCACAGCCCCAAGAATATGCCTGCACCAGCAGGGAGTCTGGGGTGATGGTGGGGCTACGACAGTCTATGAGATGTTTAGTCTACAGCACTGGTAGATGGTGATGTGGAGTGGGTGATTTGTGGCTGTCGTTCCTGGTTTACAAAATCCCCTCCTTGAGGGGCATTTGTCGCAAAGTCACAGGACCTGTGCTGTATCTGCTCTGCAAGGCCCCTAGGAGTACCCCCCTTTGGTGTGACAGCCCTCCATGAGGGTTGCACTCATTTTCTGGGGTTGGGACCCTGGTCATGCTGCCTCTCGGGATTGCACTTTTGAGCCTTCAGCACATCTCTCGTTCTCTCTGTGAGCCCTGGCCGGTAATCCACTCGCTCTAGACATCAGGGGCTGCCTGATCTCCCTAGAGTGCAGTGATTCAGAAGGGTTTCTTGTATGTCTGAACACAACACAGGAGGTTCTCAGGGCCCTCGAGCCTGGAAAGTCTCAGCACAGACTATGTGGGTCCATCCAGTCCAGGCGGCTGAGGCTGGTTTTGGTCCCCAGACCACAAGCAACCATCTTTCAGTGGACCATCCTATATCACCTTCCCAACTGCCCTTCCTCCATCCTTTCCCATCTTTCCCTGGCAAACAGATCACTGGGGCCTTCTCTCTTCAGCTCTTTGTCCTTCTAGTGGCTTCCAAGATGTGGTGAGCCTCTGGGTCTCCACTTGTGAAGTCCACAGCGTTCAGGCCATTGTCTGGTGCAGGCTGCTAGGCGAGGTCAGATCTGATCCTCTGCAGCAACAAACACACTCTCCTAACCCCCATTAAACATGCAGTACACTGGGAAATCAAGACACACATGCACACATTATTCATGGAAACCGTGAAGAAAATTCCCCACTTTGTCACAATGTTCAAATAGATTTTTGCATTTGTTACCTCACGGCTATGTCAGAGTGGTTAGACAGCAGTATCCCCGTAGGATTCAGCCATCAGTTCTCCTAACAGGCATGTGCACCTGACCGCATTCACACCCCTTTGCTCAGGGGGCAGTTTTCACCAGTTAGTACATTTGTGCGAGGGGAGCACTCGGTGGGGCTAGAACAGCCCTCATATGCCAGCCTGACTCTGTCTTTTTTCCTTTCTGTGCTGATCCTTCCCATGGTTTTTGCTTTACTTGATGTAACATGATTTAAAAAATGAATAAATAAATAAAATCCCAAACACCTTTCTGGAATGTATTAAAAGGACTATTGTAAGTAAGACAAGAGAAGTAATTCTTCTGCTCTGCTCCACGCTGATTAGGCCTCAACCGAAGAGACAAATTGGAGAAAGTCCGGAAAAGAACAACAAGAATAATTAAAGGTCTGGAGCTCTTGACATGTGAGGAAAGATTGAAAGAGCTGGGTTTGTTTAGTCTGAAAAAGAGAAGACTGAGAGGGGACATAATTTTCAAGTACCTAAAAGGTTGTTAGGAGGAGGAGGGAGAAAAATTGTTCTTCTTAACCACCAATGATAGGACAAGAAGCAATGGGCTTAAATTACGGCAAGGGAAGTTGAGGTTGGACATTGCAAAAAAAATTTCTAACAGTCGGGGGTTATTAACCATTGGAATAAGTTGCCTGGGCAGGTTGTGGATTCTCCATCATTAGAAATTTTAAGAGCAGGTTAGACAAACACCTGTCAGGGATGGTTTAAGAGGGTACTTGGTCTTGCCATGGGTTCAGGGGACTGGAGCCAATGACCTCTCATGATTCCTTCCAGTTTCTATGATTCTATGAAAGAAAACCTCCCCGAATTCGCTGTTTGGAGCCTGTTGGGTTCTGTTTCAGCAAATGAAACAAATCAGGTTCACTTTCTCCTAGCCCAAATAGAGTTTGTGGGGTATAAATGATGGCATGCAATGGATGCAAAATTAATTAACCCCTTTGGTACTGAGGGAGTGGAGTCACAGGGGGCTAGTAAACATTTATGTAGATCATTGTGTCTCCATGGTTCCCATTCATCTTAGACTGATAATTGCTGAAAGTTGTTGGTGTCAGATGGCGGCTGTTCGGCGGCTCGTGTGAAATGCGTTGGTTGGTTTCAGTTCAGCTTCTAATGGACATTTCTGGGTAAAATTTTCAAAGCGTGTAGATCCAGTTTACAAAAGTGATTTAGATGCTTAGGAGCCAAAATCCAGGATTTACATAAATCACTAATGATTTTTTGGCCTTAGTTTTCACTTACCCTCCAGGAGGCACCAGAAAAGAGATGATTTTTGAAGGGTGGATGTCCAGCACTTTCTGAAAATCTGTCTATTTCAAGCTGTCCTGAGTGGGACGTCTGTAAATGGAGACATCCAAAGTCAGTTGTTTTTGAAAATTTTGGCCTTAGAAGTGTCCTTTAAAGTCCATGGGACTGTGGCTGCTAAGTGTTGACACTCTGAATGTGAGAGTAAGGCTTTTTAAGTGACATGAATAAAATTTTCAAAAGCACCTGTTGATCTACATTGGTGCTCTTCTCCACAGTATTTGAGCACCTCACTGACTCTGAGGAAGGCACCCTGGGCACCCTTGCAAAGTTAGGGCTCTGTGTGTTGTGGCGCACAGAGATTGTGGCATTTGCAAGGCATCATGCAAATCTGAAGCAGAACCAAGGCTAGAGTGCACATCTCACAAGACCAGTAAGGGCCCCCATCCTTCACAGCAGGCATGGTTGTCAATAGTGGTTCCCTTCTTTGCAGTCTCCTTCTGAGAGGGTTAAGATTTGATTGGGGGGATTGGGGGTGGAGTTGGAAACACCCGCCCTGCTGAGAATCCCTGCTTGAACCCCAAACATGAGATGGAGCTGCTTCCTCCACTCCATTCTGCAAACATGCCTTGACTTTGATCTGGGGAAGGGAATTGAAATTCAACTCAGTCTGGTTTTCCTTGCTGAGAGGGTAAAGCTGCGGCCTCTGGCGTATTGTTGTATGACTAAATAGGCAAATTCGTTTTTTTAAGTCAAAAAATCTAACGTGCGTGTTGTTTTTCTCAACCTTCCTCAGGTCTGAACAATGTCCCACCCAAACTGGCTGCCACCAAAGAACACCCACGAACCCGTTGGTCAAGTCACTGCGAGAATGGAGACCACGCATGCCTTTGGGACACCCAGCATCTCTGTGTCCATGCAGCAGACACCAAAGAAGTTTGCACCCGTTGTTGCACCAAAGCCAAAGTACAATCCATACAAACAGCCAGGAAGTGATGGTAATAAATCTTTGCAATGGAGCTCGAGGGCACCAGCAGGTTCTATGTGTGATCTCTGCAGCAAACAGGAGTGTTTGCTGGGAGGGCCAGAATGCTGCTTTGTCACTGCTAAATGCTGTCATTATGTTTATTCTTGCAAGGTGTGCATTTCACCTAACGCGTGTATCTGATGGGGAATTAGTTCCTTGTGCTATATGCTGATAAACTATTCTAGATTACTGGCACGTTATTTGAGGTTACCCTATTGCCAAGCTGTTGAAATGAAAATCTTAGGATATTTTTTCTATAGATGTGCCTGCCAGCCATCCTAAAGTTATTTAAAAAAAAAAAAAAAAAGTTTGTGGACCCCATTTTATTTTCTTGATGATTAAGACTGGTTTCTGTCCCCTAAGGCCATTGCTTTCAAGGTGTTCGCTCATTTGGTGTGTTATCTACTTGGGCTGATCCAAAGATGTAAAGCTTTAGAAGAAATTGCAGTGGCAGAGGGGAGGGTATTGGCTTTCTTGCTGGTCCAGTGAGAAGTAGTTTGCAAAGTGCCAAAACTAGGGATGTGGCAGGGTGAAGTAAGTTGGTGGCAGAACTGCTGTCCAACCAGTTGGATGAATTCAGCATAATGATTCCCTTCTACCTTTAGTGACACATGGTCTAGAGAAGTATCATTTTACAGAAATAATTATTTACATAGATAGGAATGGAAAGAATAAGTTAAACTTTACTTGGGCAAGCTCAGTGCATTCAAGTCACCAGGACCTGATGAAATAAATCCTAGAATACTAAGGGAGCAGACGGAGGAAATATCTGAGCCATCAGAGATTATCTTTGAAAAGTCATGAAAGATGGGAGAGATTCCAGATGGCTGGAAGAGGGCAGATACTGTGCCGATCTATGAAAAGGAAATTGAGGACAACGTGGGAAATTACAGGCCAATCAGCTTACCTTCAGTACTAGAAAGATAATGAAGCAAATAATTAATTGAACAATTTTCAAACAACCTGGAAGATAATAAAATGATATGTAACAGCCAACTTTCTTGAAAGGGTAACAAGCCCTGTGGATGGGGGGAGGTGGTAGATGTGGTGTATCTTGACTCTAAAATGGCTCTTGCTGCTGTCTTGCATAACCTTCTCAGAAGCAAACTAGGGAAATGCAATCTAGATGGAGCTACGATAAGCAGGGCTGAATTAACAAAGGGGCTTTAGGGCTGTGCCTTGAGCCCTGCAAAAATAAATCAAGTGCCTGCTGCCCTGAGTGCTGCATCATATGGATGGTGCGCCAGTCTGCTGGGCCGCAGTGATGCCCTGTCCCCTTGGCTGGCCAGTACGAGAGCCGACCTTATCACCAACCTGACCCCCCGAGTGCTGGCTGAGCCCCAGCACTAAATGCCAGCCCACTCCATCCTGAAGAGGGGCTGGTCTGTGATCCCTGGGGCCCCCTCTCGCTGGCATGGGTCCCAGCACCGAGTGCTGGCATGTCCCAGTGGCTGGCAGGTGGGCCATCCTGGGCCCCAGCACCACCCACTCCCAGGCTGGGCAGCCTCAGACCTCCAGGAGCCTTAATTTGGCCCTCACTATAAAGGGAGTGCATAACTGGTTGGAACACCATTCTCAGAGAGTAGTTATCAGTGATTTGCTGTCAGTCTGGAAATTCATGTCAAATGGAGTCCTGCATGGATCAGTTCTGGATCCAACTCTATTCAGCGTCTTTATCAATGATTTAGGTAATGCACAAGGAGTATGCTTACCAAGGTTGCAGATGATACCAAGCAGGGAGGTGTTGCAAGTGCTTTGGAGGATAGGATTAAAATGCAAAATGATCTGGAGAACCTGTCTGAAGTAAGTAGCATGAAATTCAGTAAGGGCAAATGCAAAGTTGCACATGTAGAGAATGGGAAATGACTGCCTGGGAAGGAGTACTGCAGAAAGGGATCTGGTGTCCTAGTGGATCGCAAACTAAATATGAGTCAATAGTGTCACAATGTTGGAAAAACCCAAATGTCATTCTGGGATGTATTAGCAGGAATGCTATAAGTAAGAAGTAACTGAAAAATAATTCTTTTGCTCTACTAGGTGCTGTTAGGCCTTAGATGGAATATTGTGTCCAGCTTTGGACACCATGTTTCAGAAAATAGGTGGCCAAATTGGAGTCAGTCCTGAGAAGAACAGTAAAAAAGAATGAATGTCTAGAAAACATGGCCTGTGAGTGTTTTTTGTCCTATGCAGCTTGGGATTTGGGGGAGAGGAGAATTGATAAGGATCAGACATCACCACGGCACATGGGAGGGAAGCATCTTGTCGTTAGTGCTCAACTTGGAGACTTCTCGCACGACTCTTTCCGCGTAGAACTCCGCCTCTCATTGGTCCCAGCCTTGCAAGGGTCAAACAGTTGGAAGTCCATTCTCTTTAAGTTACTGAGATGAATCTGTGCAGTACCTTGTAGGAGGCGCTCAGCATTTGTCAGCATTGGCCCATGTCGTGGCTAATTTGGGGCTTTTGGAGATCACCCAGTCATTTGAGGAAGCTGGAAGACTAATGGAGATAAGGAAGAGCTTTTCAGGGATGTGGTGCAATACACAGCGTGCTGAAGTTTTGCCAGTCAGCATTAGCAGTTGGCCAGTCCAAACCCATTAGCTCAACTGTGCCTGAACGTAAGAATGCTAGACTTCTGGGATCCAAGAGCAAAGATGGGAGCCATTAGAGAATATTTAGCCTGTCATGGTTCATTCCCTTTTTATTGTTCTGCTATTTCAGCAGTGCTCTCTAATTATTTCCTCAACAACCTCGATTTGTTTTTGTTTTAACGATCTAGCCTGAGAGACCTTTCCAATGGCTCATGGCTGCCTGCCTGTGAAAAGAAGCCCTCTCAGTCATCTTGCCAGAATTTGTTTGTCTGTTCTCCTATGGGCTTCCTTTTAATTTAGTGGTGAAACTGGAAACTCAAGAGCAGCAGTTCCCATTTGGATGCTGATGTATTTTAGTCTCTCATCTCCTGCCCCCAAATAACAGCTTTACCGGGTTGTTTAGTTTTCTTGAGGCTGGCAAGGTACACGGTCTGCTAAAGGTGAATGGTAGCAAAGGGTAGCGCTGGGGAACAATTGCTTAAAGGCGTCTTGAGGCTGAGGTGACACACAAGTAACCTCACAGGTCATGGCCTGGCACATCAGTTGCTGCCAGGCGGTATCATTAAACTCAATTGTCCATTTTAAAGGCGCTGCAGAGACAATATCCGTGAATTTCTCTCGGAGGCCAACACGCACTCTGCTAGTTTCTCCTGACTGACGCTTGTAGCATTGGGGAAACCACATTTTCTGGGCCAACATCTTTTTAAGACCTGTCTCTTTTATGGCTTTGTACATTTTTTAGCTGATCAGTCTTTGTTTTTCTTGGGTGAATTTTAAGTGCTGATGAAAGGTGCCAGAAGGCAGCTCCAGGGCCCAAAGCCCCCCTCTGCAAGGCATGGGAAGTGGCAGTGGCCAGACATATGCGGCCTCCCAGTCGAACCTTTTGGCCCTCCCCTTGCATGTGGATACTTTTTGTTGACATTTACCGTTATATCCTTTCACTATACTGTATTTCCTGACCTTGAACCCCGCCTTTCCCTCACCCCTTCTTGTCTTGACCTCAGCAGTAAAAATTGAGAGCATCTGAGGGAAGCTGTTAAAGTGTGTCAAGTAGAAACAGATATCATTTTAAAATGATATATGAGGAAAAGACTGGAAGTGGGCAAATGAATAGAAAGGGGGAAAAAAAACTAAACAACAACAAAAAAATAGAATGAACTAGGGATTTGAAAACTATCATTTTAATGTTTTCCACTATATAAGTGGATCATCTTAAGACTTTACCTTCACTGGTACTGTTTACGATGCTGGCTTCTAGTGAATGGTTTAAAACTAGGTTTTTTAGCTCATTGGGTAGGAAACTGTCTTCCTATTGCAGTGGGGCTTTGACCCTGCCTAGAGCCTCTGAGTGCCACTAAGAGAAGAAGAGTAGATACAAACGCTGCTTTGATTAATGCACTGCCTAATTTCTGCTGCATAGCCGAAGACATTCACGCTTAAGTTTCTGTAGGGAGATTCTCTAGTACTACACACCCATAACACAGGTCAGATTTTACAACGTGTCTGTCTCCAGCATGCCCTGTTGTGACACGTACAGCCTAATCCCCAAAAGAGGCCAATGCCCAAAGAAATGAGCACTTTTGAAAATTTAGATGCTTGTTTTGGTGCCTGAATGGGAGCCGAGTTCTTTGGAGAACATGGCCCACAGTAACTATGGTTGTTTGCTCCGAGCGGTAACTGTTATAGACTTTTTTTGTTTGATGGTAACTAGTCTAAGGTCTGGAAGACATGAGAAGAAGTCACTATCTTGTGGCAGTGCATCCTCATATGCTAGTGTCTCCAGATGGCCTTTTTCTTTGTGCATCCATGCACTTTTCATAGTAGGAACTTTGCAAAAAGGCTCAGTGATCTTCTTGCTTTAACAGAACCTGCTTTTGGCTGTTCCTCTTCATTTCACCACTTGCAGTTATCTTCATCCTCATTGTTGCCCAGGTTAGTTTGCGGATCTGACTAATGGCCATTGCTGTGGCTGTCTCCCTCTCAGTTTTATCCCTGATGCCTGATTTTATGCTCTGGCTACATGGCACTTTCTGAAGCATCAGAAGGTTGCTGAGGGACGAGTCTGCACAAAAATGTGTTGTGGAAAAAAGGTTTTATTTTCCCGAGGCAGGAAGAAGCTGAAATGTGTGGGGGGAGCCAACATTGTTGGGGTTTGTCACAGCAGAATTCTCTGGCCTTAGGCTGTTTCTGAACTGGAGCCATTTACAACCCAAGTGATATCCTACTGGTGGTAGCATGGGTGGGAGCCATAGCTAGACGGTGCTCCTTCAGTCTGACCTGCTTTCCTTGTGTATTAGTTAGATGTGCCAAAAACAGTAGGGGTCCCACTGGGGCTAACTCTGGCTCAGCTGGACGGATGGGTGTTTGTTTTCATAAATTTTCCCAGCCTAGACAAGTGCCTGCTGGCTGCCTGTATGTGGTGTTCAGGTCGCACGTTCCTGTGTCTCATAGCTGCTGCTGACAGTTCTTTACCTAAACTTCTTCCATGAAAACTAAAAGGGGAGGGGTTGGGTTTTCTTCTTCTTGACTGCATCCAGGAACAAGCCATAAATCCTTTCCCCTCATTCCGTATTACAATGTGTTCTCATTTCCCTTTAGAAGATTTAGTAGCAGTGCGTGGCATTTTAATAAACTCAGCCCTAGGGCATAAATATTCTTGTTCCAGATGGGCCCGATCCTGAGAGGTGTGAATACTGAATGTCAGGCGTGCTGCTGGAGTTCAGCCCTCATGGGTGGGCTTTTTTTCCCGTGCTACTTGTATTCTGTGACTCTTTCCACACCGCCCCATTCCTCTGGCTCCAGCTTTTTTGCTTGGAACAAGAGGAATCCATCAGGCTTCCTTAGTAGGAGGTAGATAGTAATTTTCTCTCTGTCTTGAGAGAGAAAATTCTGCCCAGAAAAACATGTGCTCTCAGGAGAAAAATGACTTAATCCTGCCTCCATTCTAGTCTGGAGCATAATTCCCGTGGACTTCAATAGAATCAGATATGCATATTCTGTAAATAAACTCAGTACAGTAAGTTCCCAGCTTATACATGCAATGCAGGGTGTGTGTGTTGGGGGGGAGTTGTAAAACATAACAGCAGTCAGGTGAAGGGGACTCACAGCATTTGTGTTGAAAGAAGAGCACTGGCAAGGGTGGAAATGAAGGAGGAATGTTTTCCTTTTGCTGTGGGTGCAATAAAGGTTTCATTCCTTTCATTGTTATTTTGTTAGTTTTGTGTACTCTGCTTCATTTTTATTGCAGAGTAGAGAATGAGGGACAGGTGATGAAATTTGTGGTGACTTTAATTCACAAATAACCTCCTGCTACTTACCCTTTTCCCCCTTCCCTGTTTTGCAGATAGAGAACTGAGGCACAGAGAGATTAAGTAACTTGCCTAAAGAAGTCTAAGATTTAAAAAAAAAATATGCTGAAATGACATGACTCCAGAAGCTGGAAATTTAAGAAAAAAGACCAGATATAATTAGATGCATGATAAAATCCCAACCATTGACATTTGGCAAATGCAAATCATGCAAAACTCACAGGGTGCCTGCAGCTTACCTATGTAGCCCTCTGTGTTGCAGTTTCATCCTCTCTGTTACAGGTGATGGGCATCCAGTGGTGGAATGGATCTGACTGTGGTGGTGCCATCACAATGTATGATTTATTCCCTTGATCTCTGGATTAGCGGTTAGCACCCTTCCTCCAGTGTACCATCCACCTCCTTATTTTCTGTTAGAGGCACTGTGTACTTTCTTCACAAATTATCCATTTTTGCTCGTGCATCCTAGAAATATTATAATTGCTGCTGTTGATGTCTTTCCTTCCATTCTGGCACCCTTGGATAATGCCAGCAAAAGGAGGAGCAGTGAATATGGGAATCTAATAATAGAGACTAAATGAAGGAATAAGAACCCAAGCAAACATTTTTCTTTTCCCATTGTTTCTCTTTCTTATTTTTTTAGCTGGCTTTTCTTTGGGTGACTGTTTTGGAGTCAGAGGATGACAAGAGGAACGTGCAGTTTTTTGATCATTCCCTTCCATTGAACTGGGTGTGTGGGGGGCTTAGATTTCTTGCTTGTGAGGGAGCTTCAATGTGATGTGGGCTATAAGCCAGAGATAACAGGTGCCATGCCTGTGAAAGCTTCATTCCTGCTGCCATATTCCCGCGCGCTCTTGACCTGCAATGCCCTCCCGATGTTCTTGTGCACAGAGTCTCTTGAGCGCAGACTGCTAATTTTGTTCTGTGTCTGCCAGGAGCTAGGGAATGTGAACTGCAAGGCTCGGACCCAAAGAAACTCAATACGTTTTTACTTGTACCCAAAGACACTTGATGAATCTTGTGTACAAGATCTGCCATCAGTAACTCTGTCTAATGTTTGAAGCCATGTATTGGTTTCCTGGGCTATATGCTCAGCATGTTAACATCTCTTCCACCTACCCCACATGATTGGCAGCTCACAGAAGCTAAACAGGGCAAGCGTCTGTTCTGTGCTTCGATGAGAGGCCAAGAAGGAAAATCCAAGGTGATACTGGTGATCCAGTAGGATCTTTTCAGTTGGGTGGGTCTGTTTTGAACCCTATCGCAGCATGGGAGCAAGTTATAGATTTTAAATCCATCAATTAGAAATACAAAAGCGATCCTTGCGGTCCTCTAGTCTTGCAGGAGAAGCTCTTTTGGTGGTGGTGCTGTCTTTTTTTGTGTAAAACACAAGTAGGAGTTCCTGCCTACCTGTGTTTGTAAGAGCAGGGCTGTTCCGCATCGTATCTTGTACATTCTGCCTCCCTGAACTCCCTAGTGGTATCAAACCATATCTGATGTTGTTTTCTTCCTGTCCCAATCCATTGTGGGGAGTAATAAGTTGTTAAAACAGCTGTTGTGTGTCACCCCAGAGGGGGTAGCATCTCAGCGATGGAACGGAGAAATCTGTTTTGGGCCAGAACCTGCGAGAGGCTGAGCACCTGTCACTCCCATCACACACTCAGTATGTCCCAGGATTGGGTCCATGATCTGTAAAATACTTCGGGCTCATCTGGATGAAAAATAGAAATGTGAGAGATTATTCCTGCCCCTGCTGATGCTGATCGCTCCTTGCTAACGTATTTCATTCTCACCACTCTTAAGCAAAGCCCCAAATTAGCTCTTGCCTTTTAAAGTGCGTAAGCCTTTCTAAAAGGAATTGCGTTATGGAAGAAATATTAACTCTTTGTCTACATAATTCACCTAATGAATGAACTAAACTGAGCAACTGAAGCATATCATTTATTAGTCATTGTCGAAGCTGCATCATCTGGTGTGTATTGCAAAATAAAGCCCAGAAAATTAACAATGAATCAAACCTCCCAGTTCCTTTTGCAGGGCATTGCCACCATCTGCATTCAAGGATTTTTTGTTATTTTAAGGCAGAGTAGCCATCGAGCAGTGGAGGGGGTTTTCCTCACTAGGGTCTTTCAGCACCATCTCTAAGCAACCTTCTAGAAGTCTCCCTTGATTTTTCCTCTCATGATGTTCTCTCTGGATTAGTGGAGAACCAAATGAAACCGTTTGGCAATTAATTGCTCTTCTCACTTGCCCAGCAGTGGATTTAAACCAGTCTGTAGCAACTTGAATTATAGCGTGTAAGCCTGGGGTCAGGATCTGGTGCCCTTCCTAGATGGAGCAACAGCTTTGCTGTGAGGTTTGTAAAAGCTTTGTTAACGGGTAGGCAGCTGATGTGTTGAGGCCACTGTCTCTCACCCTGCGTGACATTGTCTCATTGAGCGCTTCCTGTCTGCATCCACCCATTGTCTTTCGTCTAGTAGTACTTAGATCATAAACTCTTTGGAGGAGGAATCTCATTTTATTCCATTTGCACAGAACCTAACACAATGAAATCCTGGTCTATGAGCGTGGTTCCTGGAAATTATAACCTTTGTCCATAAGTAGTTCCAGTGGTCTCATTGTGGTAATGTTGGAGTAAGATATTACTCAGCCTGAGTCATGGTGTCCGAATCCAGCCATTAGCTATAAATAAGTAGGTAGGTCTAGCATATTTAGCTTTGCTTTCAAGGTAAAATTTTCTTCTTTCACACATCACAATAGGTGGTGGTACTAGGTGTAATAAGACAGCAAACAGGTGTGTAAAATCTGCCATGGAACCAATATACTTATTTGTAGTTCACAAAATGTCAAGACAAGCAGCCAGAACTTTTTTTTAAAAGGATTTTTACACACATTCTGTTAGAATTAGAAATATTAAACTTTCCAAGGCTTTGGGGATATATGACTGCTTACCTGGGAGCTACTCAAATTAATATCTAGCCTTGTTTTTTACTTTGGTGAACAGAATTACACTTATGTTCTTTGGCAGGCAGACTTTTTCCAAGCTGTACTTTCTCTTTTCCTATGTCTGTCTGTCTCTGTTTTCTTTCAAGACAGTCTATTTAATTTTTCCACATCGTTATTTCAAGCTTTGAATAGTGATTCATCTATGCTGGCCTGTTCTGTGAACCACAATAGTTTGGGTAGAAAAAAAAAAAAAAAGGAGGAGATGGGCGGGCAGGGCTGATCTGACACATTCTGGAATGGAAAGGAGCCATCTTTTTATAACTCAAATTGCAAACATCTGGCATTTATTGTATTAGATCTACTTTTAAAAAGATAAAGTTTGCTCTCTATATTTCTCAAGCCTGTTGTGCCTAATCAAGGCAGAAGTGCAACATTAATAGATTTAATTCAAGGAGTCCATACTAGTCCTTTTTGTTTTTAATTGAAAAGATTCAGTATGTTGCTAGTATGTTAAGGAATAGCTGTTGTTATGTGACAATTAACAAGCAAGTATGACTTCCTTTCTTTTTTGCCTTTGTGCATGAAATGCACCCCTTTAAGCCATAAAACTATCTATCTATCTATCTATCTATCTATCTATCTATCTATCTATCTA